>JAJMBM010000162.1:16263-27374 GCA_030565325.1 Insectozyma coleopterorum
TTTTTTTTTTTTTTTTTTTTTTTTTTTTTTTTTTTTTTTTTCCATTCAATAGAAATAGTAAATGTACAATATCATCTCCATAAGGGTGAATCAATAATTTTTTTTTTTAATTCAATTATCATTTTTCGTAAATGACAGGCAACTGATTTCTGATTTGTAATATTTATTAATATGTGTCATTGCTTATACATAATTATGAGACCAGTAACTGCATATTTGATTTTTTTTTTTTTTTTCCAAACAACGTTGGGCAGAATATGTATAAATTAGTTCTGAGAAGTTACCATTTAGATTTTTGAATCAACAGTGTTTTAGTGCATAGTACATAATAATGGCCCAACATCGATAATCCACTGGGATCGCAATTCCGAGATTAGCAACTCGGGCTGTGTTAACTATGTCTATATCATTTGATTCGATAACTTAATTGAACATTGTATATAACGTTACAACAATAAATTAACTGTGAGTCCGTTATTTGTATGCAATGGTTAACAATTATACACAAAATTAGAAAGAAAAAGCCAAAATAAAGGAATTTAACCCAAGGTAAAGAAGATAGATATGTAGCCAATAGTGAACTATTTTTGATCAATAGAATTTAAAACGTCAACTTTTAACATCATAGATAACACCAAATTTGGGGTACTTGGTTATTCTCAACTAATTGTGAAAAAAGGGGCATATAAAAACCCTATCACAATTTGTTATTTATTTGATAAAAGATGTCAATGTTTAGAATGTACCTATACTGCTCAGCCCAGTTCCAGCCCAGATTCATCAATTTATTTTTTTGCACGGGGCCACAAAGCGTGAAAAATATACGAGAATGTTCGACCAAAAAAAAAAAAAAAAGATGCACCTTCCAACCAATGTCGACCCGCCCTGAGAATTTATTAAAATTATAATTACCTTTTGTATTCTTAATGTTTTATCGAAAACGAATAAGATTGAATTGAATTTAAAGATCAACTATAATTAAAAAGTGAAAAAATTTGGTAGAATCCTAATTGGTTATGAGATGAAATTAGAGAATATGCTTAAGGCGCGCATGCAACCGTTCCTTAAACCACCATTTTTTTATTTTTACAGTGTTTTTTTAGTTTTAAGCAATATGAGTGACAAATGTTTTTTATTAAACGTACATTTTTAGAGTTAGAGTTTAGAAAATTGCAGTTTCAAAGTTAAATTTACTTTTGGCAAAAAAAAAAAAAAAAAAAAAAAAAAAACACGTGAGACGGAGTGAATGTAGTATTATTATAAACGGTACGTACGTCGACTAATGGTAAGGTCACACCCATTTACTCCTTAAGGTACTCCCACATTCATCGATACCTTTCTCAACATTTAATAATTGATAGAATCAAATATTTCAATTTATCTGAATATTTAGTTATGAACTAGAGATGAAATTCAGACAATAGAGCAATCCTTGTTTATAATGGTTAAGAGTGGTTAGTTAATGAAAATTATTATCAACTAAGTTAGTTTTATTTAAAGTAACAATATTACACCTATAATGTTAGTTTATAACTTTTTATCGATATCCATAATTAAGAAAACCGGGTTAAAAGATTCCAATTAACCTAAGAAAGTCTATCAAAGGTTATAAGTTAGGTTAAATAAATAAATGAACAATAAATTTTTTAACTTATACACAACACATAGTAAATTATAATATTAAATGTTAAGAATAACATTGTTTCTTTTTAATGTACAAAAGCTTCTATAACGTCATAGAATAAAGGCTTAAAACTTCAAAGAAAGTAAAATGATATTCAATAGTTTGAACATTTAAGAATTAGCCGCCCCTGTGAAAAAAGGCAGAGAGAGAGAGGGGAAAGGGGGATGTTGGTATATTAAACCGATTTTTTCGTGACTTGTTTGGTCTAATTGATTTCATTATTCTATATAGTACCTTATCTAGATATAGCACAAGCATGAAGAAGAAGAAGAAGAAGAAGAAGAAGAAGAAGAAGAAGAAGAAGAAGAAGAAGAAGAAGACCAAGGAGGAGAAAGTAGCGGAGGAAGATAAGCTAAGTCAATGCCTAGCCCATTCCAGCATAAACGCTTAACGCAAATGTAAAAACAATGTAGAGTGAATTTAAGTACGCAAACATAGAATCTTATCTCATTGTTGGTTAGTTAGTAAAGTTACTTGTCAAGTAGTGTACCAACCTTTTTAATAAGTTATATAGCATATATATATGAAAAGGTACATTTGAAATTATATCCCCTAAGTTAACTTTAATGCTTATGTTAAAATGATTCATATAGCAGGCTACCAATTCTACTAAGTAGAAAAATTTCGGAAGGATAACGGAAAAGTTGGAACAATGAATAAATATTATCCATTAGATTAATTTATTACTTTTATTATTCTTATTCTTATACATACTATATTGTTATTATTATTATTATTATTATTCAAAGGATATTAATTGTATTAATTGGTCATTAACCTCAAGTATCTTACATCCTATTTTGCATTGAATGAAAGTCCTCATTACGGTAAAATAAATGGTGTAAACGATACAAAAGGAAAAAGTAATCGCACATTTTTTTCAATTTCCCGAAAGAGAAAGAAGGGCAAAGAATGTAAGGCACAATTTTATTTAAAAATAAAAATAAAAATAAAAACAACACCAATTCCCAAAAGAAGAAAGGTTGTTTGTTATTTTTAGTCAAAAAATAAGTTAAAGTTATAGTTGACCATTTGTTATTATTATTGCAGTATTATTATTAGTATCGTTGTTTGCATTGTTAGAGTGACTGGAAGAATTGATGATAAGATTCATACAATATAAGATCAAAAAAAAGCAATGATTCCACAAACGCACAAGACAACGAAGAGATGGGAGAACAAAGAAAAAGGGGAAACCCAAATAATAAGAAAAAAGAACAATGTGATAACTAACAGTTAACTTGTTATAAACTCTTGTACAAAAATGATGTGAGCCTTCTTATATTCAGTTTCTGAAATTTAAATAGTCACATTTCACTTCACATAACTTTGTAATTAAGCTTTTAATTTAGATATAATCTATTGACCTTACTTTTTCATTCTTCTTTATTCATCCATTCGTTGTCTTCTTTTGTTGGTTTTCTTAATTCTTTTTATATCTTTTTTATTTTATTTTATTTTATTTTATTTTATTTTATTTTTATTTTTATTTTTATTTTTAATATTTTTCGATTAAAAGGGGAATAGAAATTTCAGGGGGACGAAGGGAATCAATCAATCAATAGCACTATCTTCTTTTTCGTCTTCTTCCAGAAATGGAAAACTAGATATGATTGATACATATGTGTGTATACTAGTTATTTTTGTATGGTACTGCTCTTACACATGGTTGGAAATTTATTAATGATATTTGTCAGTATTAGTTGGGATCTTTTTCTTTTTATTGGCGTGTGTCATTCGTTTTTTTATGATTACAAAGAAGTAGTTAATAGTTATGAATATTATTATTATTACGTCAAGCTTTTTTTTTCTTTTTTTATTTTTTATTTTTTTATTTTTATTTTTTTTTTTTTTTTTTTTTTTTTTTTTTTTTTTTTTTTTTTTTTTTTTTTTTTTTTTTTTTTTTTTTTTTTTTTTTTTTTTTTTTATTTTTTTTTTATTTTTTTATTTTTATTTTATTTTTTTATTTTTATTTTATTTTTTCTGTTCTATACTATTTCTTTATATTATAGATCCATATATCAGTCATCAGTAACAATTTTATATATACCCCTTGATTCAACAACAACGATATCAAAATTTATGTCTACTTAATAACTACCACTGCTACTACTACTACTACTACTACTAATTTTAAATTCCACTTCCACTTGCACTTCCAATTGTTTTATACATAAGTAATAATGTTGGGAAATTCACTGATATTGAATAACCATCAACATCAATCTCCTCCACTTCAGCCACTCCAACAACCACCACCACCACCACCACCACCACAGCTGCAACTACAACTACAACCACAAGCTAATAATGTGATACATCATAATCACCATCTTCATCTTCATCAACAACAATATTCACAATCCTCATCTCATTTACCTCCAATTCCTCAATCATTACCGTTTATCACTCAAACACAGCAATATAATAATAAACACCAACCTTCACCTTCGTCCCCAGTTTCATCATCATCTTCTTCTTCACCTGCTTCTTCAACTTCTTCTAATCATTTTCAAGTACCGATGAATTTACCACAACAGCAACATCAGCATCATTATTCATTGCCTTCCTTAAGACAAACATCTCCAATACTCACCCAAGCTTCGTCTTCAATGACAACTCGCAGTTCTACTTCATCACTACCTTGTCTAACTCCAACAACCGTCGACGCATCTACGGATTCAACCATATCTTTAACTGATTCTCAATCATCACACACACCAACACAATCAAATATAAATACAACTACAAAAAGTAATACTAATAATGGTAAAACAAAGACTAAACGATCTTCAAAAGGTAGAGTGTTTCAATGTACTGGTTATCCAGGTTGTAATATGTCATTTACAAGAAGTGAACATTTAGCAAGACATAAAAGAAAACATACTGGAGAACGTCCATTTACTTGTCCATATTGTTCAAAAAATTTTAGCAGATTGGACAATCTAAGACAACATAAACAAACCGTACATGCTTATGAAACATATTTGAAGAAAGAAAATAATAATGTTCATAATAGTACCAATACTAAAATAATAAAATCACTTAAAAAGAAATTAAAAACCGATGAAATACAAGAACAACATCAACAACAACAACAAGTTCCAATGTATCATAGTCAATATTATATGAGTCATAATTTCAACCCTCCACATTCAAATCAGACTCATATGCAACAAAAACCATTACCTCCATTACCACAAGAAGAATTGAAATTGCCATTACAAGATTTCAAACCAAAAAGAAGACCAAATCCATTATTATTGCATCATTCGAATTTAATAGATTCTTCTTCTTCATGTTTAAATTCTCCATCTCCATCATTTAATTTAAAAACTCCAAATGATTCAATGAATATTATTAATCAACAACAGGATAGTCTATCAATTCCTCCACAATCGGCAACGTCTGTGATGTCATTGACTCCAAATCTAATAAGTCCATTATCTTCACCATTATTTCAACAATCTTTTAATAATCAAATTAATATGAAATTGAATTCAATATTGACACCAAGAGCTTCTTCAATCACAAATTCTTCATCTATCAAATCTCCAATATCTTTATTTTCAACTTCTTCAACTCAAACAATTCCAAGTATAAATAATTTACCAATTGATCGAAATATAAATAACAACAACAATACTAATAATGCTAATAATAATAATGTTGCTAATAATGATATTAGAAGTAATTGGTTAAAAGGAGTTTTAAATAATGATGATCATAAATATAATGACGAATCAAAGACTTTAAACGATATAGATGAAGTAATGAAAGAAGAAACCCCACAACAACAGAAGGAAAATAAGGACAAACAAGATGGTGATCAAAGTAATAATAATAATACAAATCATATATCGAAGAAACCAACTATAAATAGTTTAATATCGTTTAATGAATAAGTAATGACAATGAAAACCTAAAATGCTGAATAGTCTCTCATATGAATGCCCGAAAATTACACTCTATTGATTTGTAAATTACCACGATATACATAGTAGATGAAGTTGCTTATAGATTATGATACAATAATTGATCCTTGTTAGAATGTAAATGTGAAATATATTTAATTCAACATGTTTGTCTGATGAAATGTAAATTATTTCTATAGAGATAACTATTATTCTAAATTGATTTTAGATATTTTTGTATATTAACGTTTATACTTAGAATGCTGTTATTTTCAACAGACCTTAAGGAAATTACATTTATATTTGTAAAAATGTAATAAAATGGTATATTATACCAGATTTTTAAGAGACACCGATATGAAAGGTAGGAATTGAATTAGCCCAGCCCAATAATGAATCCTCATCATTAATAAGTATTTCTATTAATGTAGAACTACGAACCAACAAAATAGTTTAGGAACATCTTCCTAAAGTATTTGCTATGCTACTTTGATTTTCTGATTAATGAACATGTATTTATGATTCTGGTAGATTTTTCTTCAACATATCTAATGTGAATAATTTAGATTCTAACCCATTTCGTACATCATCATTCTCAATTAAATTCATTAATTTCTTAACAACACAAACTATCATATCTAATTTTTTCACATTCAAGATATATTTCCCATATATATGATCAACGTGAATTCTTTTTGCATCATTTATTTGATTTAATATTTTACAATTCTCGCTATTCAATTCTTGCAAACATTGAATTAAATCGGGTATAATTTTTATTATAAAATTTTCATAATCGTGGATAATTTGAATCAACTTTTGATTTTTAAGTTTCTTAGCTTTTAATAAATCGTTCAAAAATTGAACATCTCGATTCAATGTATCAATTCGATTGGTTTCCGGCGGGGGTAAGTTGTATTTCTTCGTTAATAAGTATCTCACTGGATCTAATTGTTCTTCTTCATTTGGTGTTGAAGGTAGATAATTTGGATATTTCAATTTTTGATCAATTTGAAAACATAATGAATCAATTTTGGATTGATTTATGTCTATCTTATTAGTCAATTGTAATATTATCTCTATTAATGGTTGCAAATTCTCTGTTTTTAATAAATATGAATCATCGGATAATTGAAAAGAATCAGACATTAGAAGATAAAAAGATAAGAGAAAAATCAAAATTTTTTTTTTTCTGTTGTTTTGTAAATCGTACAAATTATTATAAATAAATAAATCTTTTTTATATATATATATATATTTTTTCAAGTTTTTTTTGGTGGTTTTTTGGTGGTTTTTTGGTGGGGGTTCTTTTGTTATTTCGAGTTAATCTTTTGTAAAGATTGTGCAGTTTTTCTTTCTTGCTTGCCCTTTTTCATAACTTGTTTTAAAGCAACCGAATCTAATGGATCTAATAATTCAAATGAACATAATAATTCTTCACTAACACTCATTACTGCACCCCAATTATCAAACTCTCCACAATAATTTGGTGCTGAGAATACCGTTACCAAAGTACGATCATTGAAAAATTCATAACCATCTTCAACAACCATATGAGCTCTGCATACCAAGTCAAATCCAAATTTGCTTAGAAATTTATTAATTGCAACTTTTGAAAATACATAACTTACCCCTCTTTCATTATCTTCCCATTCGTTTATTGTATCTGCTGGATCTGACCATAATAAATCATTCAATAATCCGAAATCAGGCACATCTGTTGGTCTTACAATATTTCTAATTTCGTCCATCGAATTTAATACTGGACTTAGTCCCCCATGAACACAAAATATCTTTCCTGCAACAATTGCAGATATTGGCAATGTATTAAAAGTGTCAATAAATAATTTCCAAGTTTTAATATTACATCTTCTTTTACATTCATCATAAAATCCATAAACTCTTGTAACATTTGCACATTCATGATTACCTCTTAATAAAAAAAAGTTTTCTGGGTATTTAATTTTATAACAAAGTAACAATAATATTGTTTCTAAACTTTGTTTCCCTCTATCAACATAATCTCCAAGAAATAAATAATTCGTTGAAGGTGGAAATCCACATTTTGTAAAAATTCGAATTAGATCTCCATATTGTCCATGTACATCACCAACTACTTTTACAGGAGGTGATAATTCCAATAAGCTGGGTTGACTAAGAAAAATTTCTCTTGCTGTTGAACAAATCAATTGAATCTCGGTATTTTTAAGACAAACATTCTTTGTGCGTTTCCCCGAATATCCAGCATCTAATAATCTTTGTATTAAATCTTCTATATCTATAGTACCATTCCCTCCTCCTCCTCCTCCGATTGAACTATTTGTCGTTGATTGTTTGAGTAAATGATTATTTACAATTGATGATGATTTATTTAGTGATTGTAAATCGGTTATTGAGGATGCTCTACTACTTTGTATCGATTTAGAATCGTCTTCTTTAGATAGTACGGGATATGCACTATTGTCTATTTGATTATTAGTAGCTTGTGGTGATAAGGGATAATTATGTAGTGAAGAATTTGTACTATTAGAATTATTATTATTATTATTATTGTTGTTGTTGTTGTTGTTGTTGTTCGGTATATTATTGGGTGAATTTGATGGTGGACTTTCCAAACCACTCACGCTTACATTTGTATTTATAGTATCATTTGTATTTCGTCTAATCAATATAGGTTCTTTTGGTTGGATTTGAATCATTGAAGGAGGTAAATTCTTTTGTTCAAATGATGTAGAAAGAACATTTGAAGCAGAATTGTTTCTTGAAAATGAAGGTTTTTCAATATTTGTCTCATTTGATGAATTCTTCCTCGATATTGACCTTGGAGATTTTAATCCATCATTATTATTCAAACTGGTTGAAGATAACCTCAGTCTAATTGATCTTGAAGACTTAGCAGAGTTCAGTGTTTCTGTACGGTGTAAAGGAGAGCCAGAGCCAGAGCCAGAGCCAGAGCCAGAACTAGAACGAGAACCATTTGACGAGTGTGAATGTGGATGATGATGATCTGGTTTTAACTGATTGGATCCATTTTGTTTGGATGAACTATTACCCATATTGAAAAAAAAAAAAATGAAGAAATCAAAAGCAAAAGAAAATAAATAAGTAAACGATTGGACGGTGGTATATTAAAATATCAAAATGAATATATGTGGTGTGTTAAGAATGGTATAATGTATGTATAGATGGATGGATGGATGAAATGAAACAAGATATCTAATGAGTGAGTGAGTAACCCAGTGGTAAATTGAAATGTGAAAATATACAGCACAGCAAGTAAAAAAATAAATAAATAAAATTTTATATACAAAACATCAAAAAAGCTTTCATTCGCACTAATTAATACATTATTACACTATACTACTAGCACCAGTTGACTCGATCCATATTTATACAACCGTTCTGTCAGTTGCGTGTTTGTTTGTTCATTCATTGGCAATCGAGCATTTCAATGGTGTCATTTGAAGTGACAGTTTGGTATTATATCTAATTATATCTTCAAGAGAAACTAACTTCACACTAGGTTATTATAACCCTCCTCCTCCTCCTATGTCTAACTTCTTCACTGTTTTGATTACATTGTAGAGACAGAAAATAGAAAGTTTGACACTTTCGTATGGATGGATTTGTTTCCAGTGAACTTATTTCAATTGATCGAAATCACTCTACTCTCATCGTCCAATGGGTGTTGGTGATATTGGCCACTCTAATATTGTCTTCTACTGGTCATGGTTTTGTTTTCCTCCTTCATTTCGTAACCGTTTACATTCTCTCCTTTTTTAAATTCCATTCAAAAGTAAGGCGGATTTAAAAAAAAAATCCCAAAGGGGGGTCGATAAAAAAATGTATAAAACCCCTTCCTTTTCGACGGGAACAGCCGAGAACGAAACCCCGATTTAAGAATTAAAACAGTTTTTCGTTCGTATAATTAGGTTCATCGAACTAAATTATGTTCAACAATTGACACAGAGGTGTTAAAGTAAGCTTGAAATTTGAGATATCGAGTGGGAATTTATTAGAACCCCGTTTAAAAGTGTTTATCACAACTGTTTACATAATGACCGATTCATTTCTTCATATAAATACCATAGAGGTTAATACTATGAATGACAATTACGTTCAATATTTATTAAGCAATTATCATATACCACCAATAGAGTTAATCAACCATTGTATAGCCAGAACGTATAAAATCTAATAGTAGATTATCAGTTCGTCGTTATTCATAAATACAGTGGAGTATAAAAAAATGAAATTGGGGGAATTGGTCTCGTTTTTTTTTTTCTCTTATCGTATAAATAAAATTGATCATACAAGCCAGTTTGCATTTCGTAATTCTTGAAGGTTATTATTTATAAAAGGACGTGAATTTTTCTTCTTCTTTTTTGAGTTTGATAATTCAATTTGCGATTTCATATCCTTTAACAATTGACCCCCAATTTATTACAAATATAAATACAAGTAGAACAGGATAATACTAAACAATTAAAATCAATGGATTTATATTTAACACTAAAGCAGAAACAACCTTGGCTGAGATATATACAATGATATGTTTCGAGATGTGGTACTCGAAATACACCATCAGGTTGGAATATTTTAGAGTGAAGATTATATGAAAAATCCCAGGGTTATGAATATTTAATTCTTAAAATAGAACTGGTTTTATCGGTATGTTTTGTAAAAACTAACCTTATTAAATTTTCATTCGTCGCATATATCATTTTGATATAATTTGTAGCTATTGAATTCTTTTATTTCACTCGTTACTTTTAATCTTAAAAGCTCGTTATTAAATATATCATGATAATCTCTTTACGTCTGTGTTTAAAATGAAAAGGGCAATCGATAGAATCAGATTAGAAGATTTATAAACTTTAATTTTAGAGTGTTAGAAATTATCACTTGATGATAAAACAGTGAATGGATGAAGAGGATTTATAAACAGTAAAAGCTTGTAAATAGGACTGTATTATCGTCAAGTGATTATTTTGCGTGAATGGATGAAGAGAATTTATAAATAGCAAAGCTTGTATATAGCAAATGATTTTGTGATTTTGCTATATACAAGCTTTGCTATTTATAAATCCTGTTCATCCATTCTCATCAAGTGATTATATTACTATTTACAAGTTTTACTATTTATAAATCCTGTTCATCCATATTAAATGAGGATCAAGATTGGAGTAGTTTTTTTCTTTTTTCGACCGATATTTAACTATTGTTATTCCAATGTCCAAAAATATTAATTAGTAATTATACACGCCTAATCGCACGTAATCAATAATTAAAGTATAAATACTTTACGATATCTTGTCACGTTCTAATTTTATTTCCGATTAGTTATGAACAGGATGGATATTGTACTTATGTGCAATTACAATACCATCAATTAACACTTAAGCTCTATGTACAGGTTTTAGCTTTTATTGAATACTTGACTTGATGATGCAGACACTCTCTATTTGTTTGTATTGAGTTGTATCAATAAGGTGTTAACTTAGATTAAATAA
>JAJMBM010000163.1:0-27106 GCA_030565325.1 Insectozyma coleopterorum
ATTTATTTTCGTAAAATTAGACGTCGAATCAGCCGTTTTACCATAATAAAAAGAAACAGCCAATATAAATGTTTAAACGAATCTACTGGTCCAACCATCTTTTTTGACGCTCTAAAATTAAGGTTCATAATTCTTCCAATCTAATTCTATCGATTCCCCTTTTAACTTTAGTATAAAAATTTATTTTCGTAAAATTAGACGTCGAATCAGCCGTTTTACCATAATAATTACCTTTACACAAATAGAAAAAACTGTGTTTAAACGAAACAACTACAAATAATAAGAATTACCTATAAATGTTAATAACGAATAGTACTGATAATGATTAATAAATAATCAACAAGAGATACTTAATCAATAAACTTATAAATAAAGTAAAAAATATCTAATAAAATATATAACAGAAAACAATTATTACGAAAAATGTCAAATACTACCAATAACTCTACTCCTTGTAGCGAACAAATGCAACATCGGATTGAAATATTTATTAATTTTTTACTCTTTGAAATTACGGTTGAATCAGTAAATTGGTTTAAGCATATTTTTTTGACTGATTAATAACGAATTTATGATTATGTTTTGTTTGAGGACGAGCACTTTTTTTAAAATCACTATGATCTCCAATATTTGAAACTGCTTCGTCAATTTTATGTAATAATCATAAGACTTGGTCTCTATCACCCCTGTCATCAAGAACGGATAATAGTTTAGTAAATGAACCAACAAAATTAGTGACCATATCAATGTCTAGATCAAGTGGATCGGGACCAGACTTAAATTAGTTTCAGATTCAATTCCAATATCATCAATATCTTTTGGAATAAAATTGTTATTAAATGATGCACTAAACTCAGAAGATACCTCAATATTATCAATAAGATTTGGTGTATTGGATAAAAATGAATTCCTAGCATATCCATTATCTATATTATCAACGGGGACTTGCTGTATTAAACAAAAGAGAATTATAATGTTCATTATCGTCATCTAGATGCATATCAGATTCGACAATTGTGATTTCTGCAGTAATTAAATCGATTGAGCCATTAGAATGACCACTTGTACCAGAAAAAGTTGAACTAACTAATTTAGTAACATTATTGATCCCCGGATAAACACCATCCACCATGGAAACAGTTTATTAGGTTCAATTGTGTAAAGAATATAACCAACTTTTGAGGTTGTATGACCAAAATAGATGTAAACGGTAGCATTGGGAGCCAACTTAGATGTGTAAAGCAGCTGGAATATTGGGCAAAACACTTTGACCCAAATGCATACATAAAACTATAATCAGGTTGAGTTTTAAACTATACCAGATTTGAAACTTCAAAACAACATTAAGAATATATGTAGCACAAAGCATAGCAAAGCTCCAAAACGAGATACCCAACTTTAGTTCATATAATAATGATTTTGTTTTGTCTAATTCCAATGACCTTATCTTACGTTCACTCACTGGGATGAGTACGTTATTGTAGGCTCAACTTTTATACCATTTTATAAAACTTTAACCACTTGTCAGATGTAAATTCTTCCATTATTATCAGTGCAAACACAACAAATTCTCCTCTCCTCTAGATGACCTGTAGACTTTATAATAATATCAACAACATCTGAATTAACCAAAACATGTATAAATTTCATTCTTGACCAATCATCAACTAGGACCAAAAAGATAACGTTTTCCATCGATACTTTCACAAGCATGTATTAAAGCAACATCAGCATGTATTAATTGAAGCGGAATAATTCGTAGTAATCCCATACAAAGATTGTTTGCCAAATGTTTTAAAATTTTTAGTGGCATAATCACAAATTAAATTAATATCATTCTCTTAATAAGTAATATGGGCTACATTAAGCACTTTTTTCAAATATACTTCTACTGAGATTACCAAACCGTGAATGTGATTGTTGAAACTTTGCAATGAGTGTAAATTCCATTTGTCAATGCATTGATAGGTGTAGAAATAATCATGGAACTTTTTGACAATATTGAAACAACTAATATATAAAGAATCTTGAGGTTTACCAATTATACCTAATGCAGAATGATAAACACCATCATATACAAAGTAAACTGAACGGCCATCATTGATTAATACATTAGGATTGAGTAGAAGATTAAAGGTAGCAGTAGGAGCAAAAATCAACATATGATTGATTTCAATTTTAGAAGTTGATGAAACAAAATGGGAAATCTTATGGATTGAATAAAAAAGATGAATATCGATTATTCAACAGTATTAAATTATGATTTGATTTGGATGATGAAACTATTATATTCACAAGTTTGATATAGTTGTCAAATATATAATTGAACCATTTGATGGATGAATGAATGAATAGATAAATATTGGTTAAGGAATGATTATAGACATAACTGTTATTGGTTGCCAAATGGGAAAAAATAAGAGAAAAGAAAACTCCCCATAACAAAGAAAAAATATGAATTATAAAACTCTTTACAATATATTTCTATTAGTTAATTGTTATAAAATTTAAATATAAATTATATAATTTGTCTGTTGATTATAGTTTGTATCAAAGAGAGTGATGAAGTGGCTCAAATTCAAAGAGTAAAAGATGTTTTTGGTTGACTTTAGAATCAAATATAAAAAATTAGTCACATTGTAAATAATAATCCGCTTCATTTTTAAAAATTCAAAATTCATATAAAAACAATTGAAAAACAATGTTGAGTGATATTTTTAATTTGGGCAAATAAGTTAAATTCATATAATTGAAATTATCAAGCTCGATTAATTGTTAGTTTTTGATACATCATCTCACTTCAGTTTCATACGAAAAGGCAAAAAAATCTTTCAATCTAAAAACTAATTTAGAAAACGCGTTATTGTAATAATATGCATGTAGCAGCCATTTCTAGCCATTCATAGCCATTTTACACCCATTTATATTAGCGAATTAGATTAGATAGATTTTTATATTAAGCCAGATATATACTATTTTTCCATTGATATTTGTATATTACAGTTATGTTGTAGTAGATCTATATTGAAATATTTCCGATAATCCCTCCTTCTTTTCTTTTTAACTGAAATTTCACGAAATCATTTTTATTCAGAACCATTGGCTATTCTCTAATGTTATGTTCTTTTCTTTTTTTGTCTGTAATATTCACAATTAGATAAACTTGGTTATAATATAATAATAACGCTTTTTACCAATATTCAAAATCAAATGCATTAATTTAAACCATTATGCAATCTGGATCTAATCTTAGTATTGTCATTTATAACTAATGCTGCAATGCTACAATCTATTACTTTTATTATATTTATATATTTATATATTAATGCTATCTGGATCCTGAGATTCACATTTAGTAACTCAGTTGTTACAAATACATTCATTAAAGATCGAGTATCCGGGACTCCTTTAACAGGAAGCCGGCCGCTTAAGCAAGTAAGAAATTTAATAATTAATTGATACCTTTTTATTATGGTATTACATAGTGTAGTATTTGAGGAGTGTGAATTTTAAACACGAAGCTGTATTGTCGGATATATTAGTCTGGTCAAAATTTGTATGATAAAAAAGAATCTAAATTCAAAATATCTTAAAATTTAAAAACAAGATTATATTTTTTACTCATTAACAACATTATTTATATTATATTATTTCTAGATTATTTAAGTATTGGCCATTTAGTCTTTATGCCCATCATTTTAAAATCTTTTAAAATTTCCTCTGGTTTTGCCGATTGAGGACCCAAGAATTGTTTTGTGATTTTATTCTGTAATGCTGAATCTGTTAGTTTTACATCAATTGAATCTGAAACAAACAACGAATCTTGATTATTGGTAGTATTTGGTGATGATTGTTGGTTTATTCTTCTTGTTGTTCTTCTTTTTGTTGTATTGTTGTTTGAGCTTGAGTTATTTGAATCACTAAGATTTGTATCTGAGCCAGAAGTCATCATTCTTTCATATATTGAGTTTTGAAATATTTTATGTTTAAATGATTTCGATTTCAAATCATTATTATTATTCTGAGATTGAGAATTTGAATGTCGTTTTGATAAATCTTTTGTTATGATATTAAATTCTTCAGGGGTGATTAATGGCATGAAATCATTAACTAAAATTGAACAATTTTTAATTTGATCTGATTTATAATTTTCATTTGATAAAATTTCAGAAACATCGGATATATCATTATGATTATTTAAATTTGAATTTGATTCATTAAGTAGTTGATTTTTTAGTACATCTTTAATTTCTTGTGAATAATTTTTATTCAAATGATTATTAAAAATTTTTGAAGATTCTTTTGATTTTATATCGAATAATGGATTGTTAGATTGTTTATTATCATTCAAGTATTGTTGGAATAAATCCTTTTGATATTCAAAGAATTTTTTCAATTTTTCTAATTTATTAATCAAGATAAAATTCAAATGTTTATAAATTTTATTTGAATCTTGATAAAAGCTAAGAGAATTTTTCAATAATTGATAATTTTCAAGTAATTTCAATTCAATCAATTGTTCATCTCTTTCAAATTCACAATATTTTTGAAAATTCTTCAAATCAAAATCTTCAATTTCATCATAATTTAAATATAAATTTAAATTTTGTAAATATTCAATATCTTCAAGTAATTTAAATTTCTTTGATTGGTAAATTTCTTTATTTTTATTAAATTTAAATTGTTCAATTTCTTCCATCAAATCAATTGCCAAATTTCTTCTCTTTTCTTTGTGTATACCAGAAGCCATTGAAAGTTCTTTACTATCAGTTGGAAAAGTTTCAAATGTATTAATTCGTTCATATTGTTTATTAATTATTCCAAGTGGGAAATTTGTCATATCTTCCAATTCAGAAAACAATCTCTTTTTATTCTTCCTTTTGTATTTCCTTTTTTTAACATCACTTACATTTTGCTCATATTGAATAAATTTATCATTTGAATTAACTTGGAATCGATTCTCTGCCTTTTTTTTCTCATATGGATCTTTATATTCACGCATATCTATCTTCAGATAATAATTTTCATCATCGGGAGATAAATCATTTAAATCGATAATAGATTTATTTCTCTCTTTGATTTCAAATTCTTCTTGTTCATTTTCATTTTCATCTTCATCTTGTTGTTGGTGATCATGTAAACATTGAATATCTTCTTCTTCAAGAGCAAATCCTTCCAATTTCGCTTGAGATTTCATTTCAAATAATGATCCAGCAGCACTTGCAACTACCATATCCACTCTTGGTAAAATTTCACTAGCTTCTAAAAACGTTTCAAATACATCACAGGGGATTAAAAATGATTTCTCGGCTTGTAAAGGATACGGCATATACTTCTGGGGTGGGAAAGATAACGGAGGAGCATGAACATAAATCCTAGAAGATTCTATTTCTTCTTGTACTACTGTTTTAGTTTCTCTTCCTTCTTTTTCGTCGAGTTCTTTTTGTAATTGGTTGAATTTTCTTTTAAATGAAGCTAAAGAATAAGGTAAATCATCTTTATTTATAACTGGTGGAGGCGGGTATATGAATGGAATCATTATACCTCCCTTTTCATCCTGTTTGACATTTTTCCTATCTTTAGGTATTTGAGGTGGAAGTGGAGGTGGGAATCTTTTTAAAATTCCAGTAATTTGATTAGTTAGATTGATATCAGTCAAGTCTGTAGTCAAATCGGTAAAGAAATCATTCACATTATTGGGAGGATGTACTATGGGTATTATATTTGGAGGTACCGAGTGTAAAACTTGTGAATTTGTTTTGAACCTCTTTGGCAAATTGTAATTTAAAGTATAATTATTCAAATCTCTTGGAATACTAGTTGATATCTGTTGATTTAGTGAAGGATTGGAATTATTGTAGATTGCATCTAGTTGTTCCTTTGTAGGTGTATTAATCGGGTTCTTTAATGAAAGATCCATTTGAAAACTATTATTATATTAACGCTGTATCAATAAAAAGAAAAAGAAAAAAATAAAAAAAAAAAAAAAAAAATTTGGCTGTAAAAAGAATCAATTGTGTGAAAGATTTTGAAATGGAAATGATAAGATAGAATATGTTGATCCTTTTTCCAATACTCAGGAAATGTATTTCAAATTTGGAAAGTGAGAAATTGTTGTTTGTTTGAAACTTGAAAAAATATTTAAACGAGTAAAAGTCGATAAACACCTGTGTGTGTGTATGTGTGTGTGTGTGTGTGTGTTAGGTTGAAAGATGAGATTATACTAATAGGTATAGTTGTGTTTTGAATACTTGGTTGTTGAAATGTTAATAATCAAATTGTTAATCTTGAAGAAGAAAAAAATCAATCAGAATTACAAATGCTGCAAAATTTAATTTGGTCGTGTACCGTTGTCGATCTATCCACTCTCCTCCTCTTATATATCATAAAACTTATTCATCTTGTTCATCTTGTTCCAATCGGGATTATCTAATATAATTCCTTTGAATCGCAGAAAATTACAAATGTAATGAGGTTTACTCTATTTTTATATTTGTTTTTGCAATAAATTTCAGAAACAAGATAAATAAGAGAGTGTAATTTAAACGTTTATTAACATTTGGTAAAAGTTGAAATATTGTGAAACTGGTAGCACCCCCCTCCCCCCAAAAAAAACATGAAACAAACAAACATATTAATAAATAGTAACAATGCATTGAAAGTTACATGACTCAAACTCCATCTGAGATAGAACAAACGTAACTATTATCTAACATGATTCAATAATAAATATTATATAAGAAAAATAAATAGATAGATGTTGTAAACAAGTGGTAGCACACGCCATAGTAACGTAGCAATTTTAAATATGAAAAAAAAAAAAAAAAAAAAATAAATAAATAAATAAAAAAAAAAAAAAAAAAAAAAATAACTCCTCCTAAAAAAGTGAAAAGGAATAAAAATTGTTTACTACAGTTCAAACAACACAATCACCAATTTTATTAACAACTCATTTTTCCACAATCAATACATCACATTCCACGCTAAACAGCCTTTCAATTGTAATATCAACTGCTCCCCCCCCTATATACTTATATATAAACACGTGTTAGATTTTTGTTTGTTTTAGTATGCCTCCAAAGAAGAAATCTATATCTGGATCATCATCACCCAACACCCATCCTTCAACTTGTTTAAAATATAAACCTCGAACTAAAGTTTGGGCAAAAATGAGATCATATCCTCCTTGGCCTGCTTTTATAGTCCCTCCAGAATCATATTCACCAGAAATGTTGAGTGGACAAACTCCAAATTTGCCTTATTGTGTGGTATTCATACCTGATAATAATCATGTTTGGGTTAAAGAATCAGCTATAAAGTTATTGGATCCGAAGGATTTAGATGAAAAATTGACTTCTGTTCCACTGAAATTCAAAATTACGTTGGAACAATTTTATAATAGACCTTATAAAGAAGCTAAGATTAAAGAAGCTATATCAATTGCAAAAGATTTGGAATATGATCATTTCGTAAAGTTCCTAAATGAAAAAGACCTCAAAGAGGAGGAAATGGAGGAAAAGAAATTGAAAAAATCTAGGAAACCTAATCAAAATCAAGAAGACGAGGAAGATGAGGAAGAAGGAGAAGAAGAGGAAGATGATGGAGAGGAATATGGAGATAATCATGATGAAGGAGAGGAAGGAGAGGAATCGAAACAACCATTAAAAAGATCATTACGTAATGAAACTAAATCTTCAGATAATGGAAGAAAACGAAAAAATAGTCAATCGATTGAAAATGTAGCAAAAAAGAAATTAACAACTAAAAAAATCAAACGTGAAAATAGTGATGAAGATTCAACAACTGCGGCAGTTGCAGCAGCAACAGCAGCTATATCAAATAAATCAATACCAACAATAAAGAAAAAAACTCCAATTGAACAGGAACAAGAGGTGGTGGTGCTGGAGGAGGAGGATGAAAAACAACATCAGTTATGGCTTTGTCGAATTAAATTACAAAAATCATTAATTCAACGAAATCAAAATTCAACTCCAAAAGATTTATCACAAGTTCCACCTCCAACAGTTGATGAATTAAGTGTTGCAAGGTTAATATTATATAGATTAAATGAATTTCCAATATCGGTTGAATTATTAAAAAAGACAAAATTACATAAAGTTTTAAAATTGATTACAAAGGATCCAAGTTTGGAATTAGAAGATAGTTTTAAATTACATCAAAGATGTAATGAAGTTTTGGAAAAATGGTCACCATATATTGAGAAGATAAAATTGGAAAAACAACAAGAAGAAGTAAAGAAAAAGAAAGAGCAAGAAGAAAAAGAAAAAGAAGAAGAAAAAGAAAAAGAAAAAGAAAAAGGAGGTGAATCAGAAGAAGATAAGAATAGTAAAGATAATTCGTTATTAAATGTGAATCATAATAAGAATAATAATAATAATAACAATGATGATTCCGAAGTTTCAGGTTTAGAACAAAGTATCTCAGGTATTGAAAATCAAAATAGTAATAACAATGAGGATAAACCATTGATGGAAGATGAATTGACCAAAGAAACTATAATCACTAATGAATAAATAATCTGAGTTTATAAAAACAAAAAAAAAATGTATAAATAAATAGTATGTATTATTAATAAATAAATTCAATGTTAATAAGTATATATTAAATAGCTAGTAAATATTCAAAGAAGACAGAGAGAGAGTAACCCGACTTATAAAAGTTGATCTAAAACAAAAAAAGGAAAACCCGTACATCAATACAAATGAGACACGGAATGGTGTACAAACAAGATTGGGGCGAATTATATAAATTCACGTACCAAAGAAACGATGGAAAGGGGCGTAAAGAGAAATAAAAGGGGGCTAAACAAAAATAGATGTCGTACGAAATTCAACAAAATTTTCTTTCTTTCTTTCTTTCTTTCTTTTTTTTTTTTTCTTTTTTCTTTTTTCTTTTTCTTTTTTTTTTTTTGTTCATTTGAGATTTTTTCACTCATTGAAATTTTTCCTCTTATTTTTTTTTTTTCTCTTCTTTCTTTCTTTTCAACAAAAGAACAGTTTTATATCCAACAAGATGGCTGAAGAAGATGTATGTTTTCTTTTTATTAGTGTTTCCCATTAGTTACAGCAGTACTCATTCTTCCACTTATTCATTCATCCATTTCCACGCATCATTGACTTTTTACAACTTTCAATTTCTCATCTGTGTTCATCCATCATAAATTCTTTTTTTTTTTTTTTCCCATTAAAGTTGGGGTCAACACATTATTTATTATTCAATTACAAAGAGATCAAATTTTCGAGTTTAGTCATTGGTTGGAATATCTTCATATTCCAACCATTTCGCATAATAATTCACGATGACTTTTTACATTTCAGTTTTAATTGAAATTTTAACGTGGACGACGAAAATTTCGTGAAAATTTTGGTCATCATCAAGACGTTGATTCACCAAAATTTTTTTTTTTTTTTTTTTTTTTTTTTGGTCCTCCGTCCACGAAAAAAAAAACATTCAACTTTTTGTTTTTTTTTTTTTTTTCATTTCACCCAAACAGAGTTTATTCAATTACTAATGTACTAATGTTTTTATTATCTTTTTACTAACTTTTTTTTTTGTCTTTAGCATACCTTTGAAACCGCAGATGCCGGTGCTGCTTTAACTTACCCAATGCAATGTTCTGCTTTAAGAAAAAACGGTCATGTTGTCATTAAAAACAGACCATGTAAAATTGTTGATATGTCAACTTCTAAAACTGGTAAACACGGTCACGCTAAAGTTCATTTAGTTGCTATTGATATTTTCACTGGTAAAAAATTGGAAGATTTATCACCATCAACCCATAATATGGAAGTTCCAAATGTCTCAAGACAAGAATATCAATTATTAGATATTGATGATGGTTTCTTATCATTAATGACCGCTGAAGGTGACACTAAAGATGATGTCAAAGTTCCAGAAGGTGAATTGGGTGACAAAATCCAATCAGAATTCGATGAAGGTAAAGATTTGGTCATTACTATCATTTCAGCTATGGGTGAAGAAGCTGCTATTGCTTATAAAGATGCTCCAAAAGCATAAACAAATTCTAAACAAAGAAAGAGAAATAATATATTCATTAAAAATACATTGATTTTTATTTTTATTTTTATTTTTTTTTTTTTGTTTTTATATATATATATAATTTTATAAATACAAAAGAATATTAAAAAATTAAATAACTTTGTTTTGTCTCTTAAATATTCTCTTATTCATTAATTGGATTTAAAAATCTGAGGTGTGTTTCAATTTTGTTAAAAAATTGTGAAAAATTTTGATTTTTTTAGTTACACTCGCAAGGCTGAAACAATGGTTAAATATAGTAGAATAGATAATTTTAAAAACGTTTGCAGAGTTTCAGTTTCATAATCAACAAGAGATGAAAGAATTATATTATACGTCTTGTATCGAAAAGAATGAAATCTCCAACTTTGATATTATAAATAGCGATAAAAAAAAAAGATTGATAATCCTAAAATCTAAAGATTGACAGATCTATCTGCACTAATCTTTTCAGAACGAAAATTGAGTCTATATTCAATTTGTTTATAACCAATTCAACTATGATGGGATAATGTATTAGAAATAATTAAGCACTATTAATATTACTGTTGTGTTTTATTTTTTTATTTTTTTGTTCAAGATATTTTGCCCACACACTACTTTCAATATTATTGTGTGGCTGCTGTCTCCTCTCTCTCTCTCTCTCTATTTTGAATCTATAATTTAAGTTAATTACACCCACAATGTCTACTATTTCATTACAACCCACACCATCACTACTATATTATCCCCTATCTACGTCTTCAAGTATATCGTCACAACCCACTGAGTCGAGTGATGGGAAACAGACCAATTATTCATTTGTCGGTAGTACTCCAAGTGCTGTACTCTTCTTTTTAGCTTTAGGCGTGGGTGTTGGTATTGCTTTATTATTTGTACTTTTCACAGTACGGTATTTTATTAGATCCAAATATGGTCTACATACAACTCCATTGTATCGAAGCAACTTTCATTCACGACACGATAATTTGGATATTCCAATTAATGAGTATGCGTTTTCGCAAGTTTTCACTAGTGATGAAATTCAAGAGCATTTGCAAAACATACGTGATCAGAATGAATTGATTGAACTGAGATTGACAAATTCAGAATTAAATGAAACTATTAGAAGAAGAAGGAGGAGAATTTGGAGAAGAAGAAGAAGGAGAAGAAGAAGAAGAGGTGGTGGGAGATTTTCAAAATTAAAAAAATTAACAATTGAAGAAGTTGAACTATTATTCCCAAAGAAAACATATCATGATTGGTTAAACGGAGGTAAAGAAAGAGATGTTGAAAATCGAGAAGGAATAGTCAAAGAAGAGAATGAGCCACAGATAAATGATGAAATCAATGACGAGGATACTTGTAATTATGAATCAAATAGTGGAAATATTGAATTGAAAAAGATTAATCCGATTATTAAAATTGAAGAAGAAAAAGAAGATCAAGATGAAGAAGAAATAGATTTAACCAAACAATCAATGAATTCTCATATCTTGCATTTTGATTCTGGTTCCTGTGCTATTTGTTTAGAAGTATTAGAAAATGATGATATGGTAAGAGGATTAATCTGCGGTCATGTATTCCATCAAATTTGTTTAGATCCATGGTTGGTTAAAAGAAGAGCTTGTTGTCCAATGTGTAAACGGGATTATTTATTTAAACGAGATTATCAAAATAGTCAAATCCCAAATGAGCAAGAAGAAAATCAAGAAGGAAATCAAGAAGAAGAAGAAGAAGAAGAAGAAGAAGAAGAGGAAGAAGAAGAAGATGATGATGATTTAAGTATCGATATTGAAGATTTAAGAAATGATCCACAATTACAATCAATACTTCAAGATTTAATACCCGCATCAGAAAGAGTTCGTATTTTATTAAATGATCCCGAATACCAAGAATTAAATTTAGAAGAACGAGGCAATCAAATTGCCAAAAAGAAATATGGTAAATTTTTTAAAATCATTTGGTGGAAAATTATGGGTATCACAAGAAATGATTTGAAAAATTGGGCAATTTTAAATCTAGTTTACCAATATAGATTAGAAAATCCACTTGAACAAACAAGAACGGAAAATAACGAAAATAATGAAAATAATGAAAATAATGAAGAAATTGATATATCTGAATCAACTAGAGAAATTGTTGATAACAGAGTATAATGAAAGCCTTTTAATGTCGATTTCCAATGTCTCCTTTTTTTTTTTTTTTTTTCTTTTTTTCCTACATGAATGGTTTTTTTTTTTTTTTGTACAGTACTGAAAATTTTTTTTTTTTTTTTGTTTTTGTTTAAATTTAAAATTTACCATCTCATAGATTAAGGAATTCAAAACCCATCTTAATCTAATAAACACTCCATTTATATTTACTCGAGTTTAAATTATTATAAATTATTATCCCAATATGGCACCACCTAAACAAAAAGTCAAAATGGATTTAGGTTCATTTTTAGCCGATGAATCCTTTGGTGGATCATCATGGGCTGATGAAGAAGTCGATTTAAATTCAATTGGTGTATCGATAAACAAACCAAGTTTAGCTGCAACAAATCAATATTCAGATGTTACTTCTAATGTTTCTGATAATTATCCAAAGAAGGAAAGAATTGAATATCCAATTCCTGACCATCCTCCATTCAAAGCTGTTGTTGCAAATTTACCATACGATTTAACTGAAGAAATCATAATCAGACATTTCGAAGATAGAATGCAAACCAAGGATATTATTTCCGATGTCAAAATCATAACTGAAAGAGATACAGGTAGACAAAAAGGGTTTGCATTCATTACATTCATTCAAAGAAATGATCTTGAAGAAAGTTTAAATTTGAATTTAACCGATTTGAACGGTAGAAAAATCTTTGTTAATGTTGCTGCTCCTCCAAAAGGTGAAGATGGAGATTGGAGATCAGGTAGAAATGGTCCATTGAGAGGAGATAGAAGAGGCGATAGAGAACCAAGAGAACCCGCTGTTGAGTTGGATTGGGGCTCGGCAAGAAATTCACAAGCTTCTTTGCCTCAAAGAGAAAGACCTCCACATAGAACAAGTAGTTTTGGATTATCAAGAAGAGATTCAAAAGACAATTTAGATTGGAGTTCCGCAAGATCAACTCAAACTTCTTTACCTCCAAGAGAAAGATCAAATAGAGTACCTTCTTCCGAACGTTTACCAAGAAAACAAGAACCAGAACTCGACTGGGGCTCAGCAAGACATCAACAAGCGGAATTACCAACAAGACAACAAAGACCAGAAGGTATAGAAAGAAATCACAGTAGAGGAAATTTCAAAAAAGATGAACCTGAACTCGATTGGGTCTCAGCAAGATCTTCTCAACAACATTTACCACCAAGATATAACAGAACTAATAGCAGTAGTAATCAAGCAAAAAAAGATTCAACAAATGATTTCGATTGGAAAAGAGGTCAATCTTTAAATAAACAACAACAACAACAACAACAACAATCACATTCAAAAAAGGAGAAAGATTCAGACCATCAAGGCCCACAAAAATCTTCGTTTAGTGTTTTAGCTGGTTTAGACGGTGATGATGAAGATGAAGATGAAGATGAAGAAGAAGAAGAAGAAAAGGAAGAAGAAGAAATGAAAGATTTACAAGAAAAAACTGGTAAATTATCAGTTAATAATGAAGATAATGATGGTTGGGAAGTTGTAGGAAAATAAGAAAGTTTCAGATTGCATTAACTTAATTTTTGTAAAAAATATTGTTTATAGATTTGTATAGTTCATTGATGTGTGTTAATTTAATTTAATAATAATGATATTATCAAAAATAACCTAAACTCTTTTTTTTGCGCATACAAAAAAAAAAAAAAAATTAATAGTTTTTGAAACTTTACAAACATGGATAATGAGAATAGCCACCTCTATCTTATCGATTTACAAAGTATGTAAAGAAACAAATAAATTTTACTCAAATTACTAATTTTTTACTCCTTAGAAAAATATACTAAATCAGATCCAACACCATTGAATAATTTATTAAAACTTTACAATTTAGAATCAATAGCAAAATCTTTAACCAGAGTGAATCCTGATGGTTCAAAGGGGGTGAAATTAAGAAAATCCTACAAGAATCACATTCAAGACCTACCTGGTAAACATCAAATATCGCCGCTGAAACCTATATCGCAAAATTTATTAGATCCCCAAATACTGCAATTGCCAAATATAATAAATCCCTTGGATGAATCATTATTGGATCGAGCTTTGAAATTTGATAAAACTCCAATCAATGGAATACCTGGATTTAATACTAGTGATTTGGCTATTAATGACCAACAGATTTCAATAAGAAACGATGATGATGACGACGACGAAAAGAAAAAACGTAAGAAGAAACTACAAAATGGAAATGAACCAAAGAGACAACACGTATGAAAAGAAAAAACGTAAGAAGAAACTACAAAATGGAAATGAACCAAAGGGACAAAGGAAAAGAAAAAACGTAAGAAGAAACTACAAAATGGAAATGAACAAAGAGACAACACGTATGAAAAGAAAAAACGTAAGAAGAAACTACAAAATGGAAATGAACCAAAGGGACAAATGAAAAGAAAAAACGTAAGAAGAAACTACAAAATGGAAATGAACCAAAGGGACAACACGTATGAAAAGAAAAAACGTAAGAAGAAACTACAAAATGGAAATGAACCAAAGAGACAACACGTATGAAAAAAAAAAAAAATTTATATTTACTTATTGAATTTCCAATTCTGATATTTTGGTATATTTTTTATAATCCTTAATTGATTTAATATTTTTATTTCTTATCAATTTGTTCGTTTGAATTTTATTCTTAATCAATGATCCAATGTGTGACAATAAAGCTTTTGTAATCAATTTACCAAAGATTTTACTCAAATCAACAAATGAAAGTATTCTATTGGTTATATTTAATTCAGGTAAATCTATTTTGAAATTCGTAACGTTTAAAATTCTTTTATACCCTTTTTTCAATTTTAATGTAACTTGTAATGAAATTGATTTAACAGTTAATGAAATTATTGAGTAATATTTTTTTGAACGTTTCATCATTTCTAAAACTTGTTCATCATCATCATCATCATCTTCTTCTTCTTCTTCTTCATTTGAAGATAAGCTTGTAATGTTTTTCTTTTTGGAATTTGATGTACTAACACTTTGAGTATGAACACTTTTCATATCATCCTTCTTTTTATTTATACCTTCTAATTCAGTCATTAAACCAAATTCATCTTCATCTTCATCTTCATCCTCTTCTCCATTGATATCTTTTTGCTTGACTTTTTTGGCAATTTTCAATAATTTACTATAATTCTTTATATCGTTTGGATCATTCGATTGAAATATAAAATTTACCAATTTTTCACTTGTGATTTCATCAATTTTAATATTCAAAGGTAAGGCGTTAATTTTTAAATGTTCAATAATTCTTATACCCCCTACTGATTTATTCATTGTCCATTCCAAATCAATTAAATTACCCGATTCTTCTTCATTAGTGAAAGGTTGTAGGAAATCTGGGAATTTAGCCTTTTTAATTAAATTAAAACCTTGCATCATTTCAATTTCAATTTTATTCATATTTGAACCGGATTCTAATTCTTTTCTTTTGAATTTTCCATTTGCTAATGCCAAATCTATAATTGGAGTTCGATCATCTTCTAATAAATGTAATATAATTTGATCAGCTCGAATTAACCATGATTGTTGTACATTGTTATCTCCAATATAATCACCAGTAAATAATGTTTTGAGTAATAAATATATATTACTTGATACTTCACCTCTTTCTAAATTAATTTGAAGATAATCATTTAAATCTTCATTTGATAAATAATAATCATCTTGTCTGAAATCATAATTTGAAACTAGAAAGTTTAAAATTCGATAATCGTGTTGTAATTTTTTAACTAGTTGACTCAAAGATTTCAAATCTTGAAAATTAATTGCAAACTTCATCTTTTTAATCTTTTCTGATATTTTTTTACTCATTGGTTCATTATAAAATAATAAACTTAAAGTAATAATATACAATGTAAAATATTGACTCGAGGTTGATGTAATAATAATCGATGGTATGTCTATTCTTAATTTCTTGGGTGCCAAATGATCTTGATCATCTTCAAAATCATTATTCAATTTGCTGTTTAAAATTTCCGATTCATAAAATAAAGTCATTATTGATAATTTTTCAATCAATAATTGATTTTCACCTGCCCATTTACCATTTTGAGTAATTTCTTGTCCTAACCATGGTGGCCAATTTGATTTCCCTCCATAAGGATTATCTATAATAATCATTGAATCTGAATTAATTAAATCTTTTTTATTCAATACAAATACATTGGCATCTTTGAGTAGAACACCATATCGTTCTTCAATCTTTGAATTCGATGAAGAATCAGTTATGGATAATATTTTTCCATTTATGTTTGGGGCAGATATCATGACTACTGAATCTGGATAATCATCGCTCTGTAGTTGAATTTGTGGCGATAAAATTTCAATTAAATAGTCTTCATTCAATTTCTCATTCTCATCTTGATTTCGAGATTTTAAAATCTTGTTGAAATTATTTAATCTACTTTCTGAAGAGTTATTATCGATTGTTGAATATTTTGAAATTTGTGATATTTCTTCTCTTATTGAATTAACCGTTGTTGACAAATCATCATCTAAATTATTATTATTATTATTATTCTTTGTTGTTCTTTCTATAATTTTATCTAATGTCATTATTGCTTCATGAGATAAATACTTTCTCATAGTTGCTCTCAATTGAACAAAATGAATGTATTTAAGTAACAAATTTCGACTATTGAAATTATATTTAAATAACATACTAAATAATGTGAATTTATTATGATAATGTTCTTCAAATTGAATTGATGTAAATGTATCATTTTTTAATAAATTTTGATCAACTCTTTTGATTTCTTTCTCAATAAATGAAATTCGATCTTTTAATTGATTTAAAATTTGATTATTATTATTATTATTATTATTATTATTATCAATTTTGTGATATTTTTCTTTTAATAATTGTAATCTTTCAATTAATAAATCTTTTCGAATTTTCAATGGATCTATCTTTTTCAATCTACATTCATGCATTTGTTCATTCCCAAATGCACCACCACCGTTTGCCTTTTCTTCATCTTCATTTGATGTATCTCTTTCATATGAAAATCTGTGAGAATATAACAATGGATAAATATTAACATTCTTTCCACATCCTTTCAAGGTGGGTAAAAAGGCTTCTTCATAATCTTGCAAATCATACCAACGTTTATCATCATCATATATGTTAAAAGTTGAAGCACAAGAAGTGGATTTATCCTTCTGATAAAGATTTTGTTTAAATGAAGTATGAATAATTCTTAAATCAATACTTGATAATACGACTTCGCCTAGATTCATATTCATTTTCATAATTTTAGTGTTTTTGGACAATTCTTCATGATATATAGTTGTTGGTTCTTTTCTTTGGTGTAAATCGACTGAAAACTCATCTACTTTAGCTCGTAGTCCCACACATTCAACTTTATCATTTGAAGCGTTGATGATTTGATCACGATATACATGCGATATAAATAATGATTTAAGATAAAATAGAAATTTAATGGTGAATAAATGTTGTGAAAACTTGATCGATTCCTTTTTCAAAGCATCAACAAATAATGGACCTCTACGAATTGGTAACATTAAATTACTTGCAAATAATTTCCACCATGCAAAAAATTGTTGAAATGCACCAGGACTTAGATGAATGGTATTATAACTAGATTCATTGCTTGCATTTAATGAAATCGACATATGAATATATTCACTTCTGAACCCTTTGTAAGAATCATGATTCTGTTTACAAAATTTGGGATTATATAATTCAATTTCATAATGTGGTTTAAATTGATCTATTCGTTCACCATCATTATTCTTGTCTCCTTTTCTTTGTAATAAAAATCCAACTTTAAAATTAACACCTCCACTCAAGTTTATAACATTTTTAGCAAACACGTGTTTTGCATAATAATCAAAGTCAATTTTAATATCATCATTTAAATAATATCCAAAACATGAACTTATGAAATTATCACTTTTAGGTAAATAAATTGCATCGATACTTAATCTTGTCCATGTTAATAATGGACATCCAAGATAATTCGGTATATACCATGAAACTTTTTCTGCATTAATATCAAAGAAATTCTTTGAATCATCATTTTTATTAATATCACAATTTATATCTTTTTCAAAACTTAATACAAATCCAGTCGATGTTGTGAACAAATCATAAGGATCTCTTGAACCTTTAAACCCAACTTGTAATGATTTTTTAGCCTTAATTGTACATTTACCATGTAAAATGTATTTCAATTTATCCCAAAATCCCAACTTTTGTGATGGATCAACGGGTGGTTTTGAAAATTGATCAAAATTAAGCATCAATTGTTGTATACCGAAATTATACGATGTTCCCCATACAAATCTAGTTGGATAATCCGATTCAAATCGACATGTTAAATCGGTATACATTTTAACCGATGATAACGTCTTTTCAATAATTAATGAATCAAATTTA
Organism: Insectozyma coleopterorum; assembly: GCA_030565325.1. NCBI lineage: Eukaryota > Fungi > Ascomycota > Pichiomycetes > Serinales > Debaryomycetaceae > Insectozyma > Insectozyma coleopterorum. Next base: position 18,620 of record JAJMBM010000163.1, read on the forward strand.
CTAATCTTGGATGATGATAAAGGAATCAATGGAGTGTTTAATCTTCGAATATTTTCTAAAGTAGTAACTAATACTTCAGTTATTATTAAATGTCCATTCAATAAAACACTTGGAATTGATTCTTTATTCCTAGGTACATGTAACATGGGTAATGGATAATCACGTAAATGCATTCTAAATTCTCCAACTTTTAAATCAAGATAAAGTGGCACATATAATGAATATTTTGTATCTTTTGGAACTCCTTGACCTAATTGATATATGACATTTGGTAATTCATTCATATCAAATTTTGGTTTTTGAAAAGTTAAATTGAAATCATCCATGTAAATTGATAATAATGGTGCATGATAAGAATATGCAATTATATCTTGATTATAATCTTGATTAACTTCTTGTCCAAATAAATAATCCTTATTTCTTGCAACTTCTTCAATTAATTTACATTTATATACATTGATCTTTCTAATCCAAGATTGAGAAATTGTAAGATGTAATCTTGTTAATCTATTAAAATATTCCTTTGCATCTTGATCATTTTTTGCTCGTTGTTCAAATATTGAATATAATTCCAATCTTTTCCTTTGTTCAACTAACCCCAATTGATAAATCATATTCAATTCAGATTCAAATGGATCATCTTCCATTACAAATTTTAAATATTTTGATTTTAAATTAATTTTAGGTAAACTTATTGCCTCTTGTTGATTTGGTTTTGAAACATTTAATTCTTGTTTATTTGAATCATCTTTTAATAATTTAATTAAATGTTTTGCTAATTTAATCGATATTGAAATATTATCGAAAAACTTATAAGCTATAAACCCATTAGGTTGAATGAATCTAATTGAATCGGTATATAAATCAATATTATTATTTAAATCTTGTTTTTTAATATCTAAAGTTAATGAATCTAAACATAATAATCTACACCATTTATCTTTACTCAATGGTGAATCAGCCAATAATCTAATAAATTTTAACACCATCTTTAGGGATTTTTCATATATATCAACTACTAAATCATCCATTTGAATCTTAATTTTAAAATCATCATTTAATCTAATTATCGAATTTAAAGTATTTAATTTAAAGTTGAAATTTATAAAATTTAATAAATTTTCATTTTGTTTAATGATTTTCGGTTCAAATTTTAATAATGCTTTTGAAACTTTCAATTGAATTAATTTAATTGGTGATATAACATATTCTCTAATTAAATAAACACAACCAATTATAGTAAATAATTTAAATCTACTATAATCAATCATAATTTTATCCATTTCACAATCAATTAATAATTTATTTTCATTCTCAATATTCAAAATTGCCTTCATATCAACTTTAAATAATGGAATATCAATCATTTTTGGATATTTTAAAGTTTCATCAGGGATAATAACATTTAAATCTTGTAATTTAGATTTAATTGACCAGTATATATCATCTGAAGGTGATGAATTTAAACATATATAATATGAATTTAAATTAAAACTGATTTTTCTTAATTCATGATCATTATCAATATCAAAATCATAAGGTGATGAAGTTTTTGATAAATCTTGCTTTGGTATTAATACCGATCTCGAACCTAAATTTACACATAATGATGATATTTTTAATTCAATTGTGGTTATCCATTGAGGTAAATGATTAAATATTTTTTCTTCAATTTTACTATCTTTGAATTCAAATTTCCCTGTTGATAATTGATCTTTTAACTTTTGCAATTGTTGATTAAATAAAATGTTAATCTTACCTAATTTTAAATCATCTTCTGCCATTTTCATAACATCTAATAATAAATAATGTATACCTGAAAATATATCAAGACTAGTTAAATCAAAATTCACATCATTTAAATCAATTGACATTTTAACTTTTAAATTTTTCAATACATCTATTGATAAATTAAAATATTTCAACTGGACAATTTTTTTCTTAAATATTTCATTATTATAATAATCTGTTTCAATTGATAAATTTGATTTTTCATTATATATTATACTTGGGTATAAAACTTGACAACTTGAAGTATAATCTCTGGAAGAAGTAGTTGATACGTTGAAATTTAATAACGAATATGAAAATGTCAATAATTGAATATTCTTTATTGGTTCATGATGCCTAATTACCAATCTAGGTTGTTCAATAACTAATTTTATATCCAATTGTGGGTAATATTCATTTAAATATCTCCATATTCTTGATTTTAATGATTCATTTGATGATGATGGTTCAGCCTTTTGAGACCGATTGTGAGTTAAACTTTTGTGAATCTTTTGTAATGCTATATATTTCTTCATCAATATATAATTATACAATAAACAAGTCAATTGTTTTGTATCAATATCTAATATTGGAGTGCTGGTGGAGAAATAAAATTCCAGAACACAATTTTTAAATCCCATTCTTGTAACTAATTGATGTAAAATGTTTGCCTTTGAAGTGAATGAAAAATTGGGTATATTTAATAATTCATCCGATTCTTGTCCTATATAATCAGTTTGAAATTTTACTTTAGTTGCAAAGAATAATTTTAATAATTGTACAGAACAAGTTATATGAAATGGTATATCTGATTTTGGATTAAATAAAGCTTCAAATCCAGCTGAATCTTTATATAATCTTGAAAATGTAAATGAAATAGATTTGCTCGTTAATTCAAGATAATTGTTAGGTATGTCTTGACTGAAATAATCGTTGATTGATTTATTCTCATCGATTGTTGCTATTGGAATATGAGAAATCTTTGAATCTTCAATATGAATATTTATCTCATTAATTAAATAATAAATGATCTTATTTATTTTCTCAATCTGGGCAAATTTTTTGCTATCATTTGTAGATAATTTATGATGATGATTTTCATTAATGAAATAATATTTTATAATATTAAACAATGACAAATCACTTTCATTAATATTGATTCTTGAATTTAATTGATTTAGTATTCCATTTACTAAATTTATCAGAAATTTGACATCTATTCTAATCCCACCAATTTTAAACGGTTTAATAATCTTAGCTAAATGAATTATATTATACACATAAATGTTGAATTTAAATCGAAATTGATTAATGAATCTTTTTGAATTCTCAGACTTTGAATTAAATTTCAAATATTCAATACTAATAGTTTTATTAAATGAGATTAAATTAGTTTGTTTAAATTCTATATCTATATTTGGAATCTTGGTGATTAATAATTTATAAATAAATTGACCAAATTTATGTTTTGGTAATAGAACAATATGATCAAAATCTGGATGATTATATTCATTTGAATTCTTATTAAAATTTGATAAAATTTCAATTGTTAAATTATCAATAATTATTCTTCTTGTATTTCCCCATAATCTAAATCGAAAAGCTTGGATATATATCGATACTTTTTTATTCTTGAAATGAATTCCATTGAACAGGATACCATTATTTATAGTAATTGAAGTCAATTTGAACCCAAGTATAGAGTATATTAGAAACCATGAGATAAACCATATTAGTGAATAAACAAGAAGATAGTATATGAACAGATATGATAATCTTTGAATATTCGACATGATAAAAAGTGTTTAATGAAATGTGTAATATGGAGGAACGGGTATTTAAAAATTGAATCCGATGTGATTTGAGTATAATTGCATAATCAATCAATATTAATGCAACAACAACAACAACCGCCACCACTGCCAGCAGTAGTAATAATTAGTCAAAAAAAAAAAAAGGGTGTGAATTTATAAAATGTTGCTAGATAAAATAATAACGCGAATGGAGGGTTGAGGGGGGTTTTTTGCAACCAAAATCTAGTACAATCTGTTGAAAACGAACACTGTTTCGGAAGACAAATATAAAAATAGTAGTTGGTTGTATACAAAAAGACCAAATAAATGACTGAAAACGGTTAATGAATCTATTTAGACAAAATCGGTGTGACTACTTTTTCCATGGTTGCTGTCTTTGTTAAGAACAAATGTGTGCTGGTTTTTTTCTGTATTCGTTATAACACATAACCCACCCCCCGAATTGGCAGTGCGGCGCGCGTAGAATGTAAATTTTACGAGGTAACGAACACAATTTAATAGCAACACCTGCATAGCGTGTGATTAATTTAATAGACCAATGTATTGTATTGGTGAACAGTTCATAGAGGAGAAACAGAGGGATAATAAGGGATGATAATATGGTAATCATATATGAACTTAGAATTCAATACTCGAATAGCACATAAAGCATAGTAACCATTTTCTAAACCAAATAGCAAGTAAATTATATAATATTATTATCAAAAATTGATGATAGTAAAATATGCTAATTATTTTTTGGTTCCCATTTCCTCCTGGTCACCTGCTAGTCATGTGCATTAGGGCTATGTGTTTGGGTGTTTAATTGTAGTGTCTGTGTCAAATATACCCACATGGTAGCAGTTTTTTGTGTGCGAAATTATTAAATTTTTATAGTAGTTAAAATACAACATAGTAATTTTTTTTGTGCGCTAATTCAAACACATTAGTATTGAAAATTTTTATTGTTAGAAGAATTTTTCATTTTCTTTATATCAATATATACAATTAAAGAGTATGTTCAATATCCCATATATTATATACAATTACAAACAACCATAGATCAATAATATTATGTCAATACCAAAGTGATTACTTAGATCTACCCAATATTGTACCGAATTCGTTCTAGATTGCAACAAGATGAAATCAAATTTTTTTGAATACAAGATTAAATTATTTTCAAAATATCAACCAATTGTATATCATTCTATATATATATATATAAATACTAACTTTTTGTTCTAGTGGCTATTTCAGTTGCACACCCAAAAATTGTTAAAAAATATACTAAAAGATTTAAAAGACATCACTCTGATAGATACGACAGAGTTGCTGAAAACTGGAGAAAACAAAAAGGTATTGATTCATGTGTCAGAAGAAGATTTAGAGGTACCATCCCACAACCAAACATTGGTTACGGTTCAAACAAAAAAACCAAATTTATGATTCCATCAGGTCATAAAGTTTTATTAGTTAAAAACTTGAAAGATTTAGATGTTTTATTATTACATACTAAAACTTTTGCTGCTGAAATTTCATCAAGTGTTTCTGCTAAAAATAGAATAGAAATTGTTAAAAAAGCTAAAAAATTCGGTGTCAAAGTTACTAATCCAAAAGCTAAATTATCATTACAAGGTTAAGTTTAAAATTTATAGTCTCAGTTAATAAATATATATATTTTTAAGAAGTAATGAAGAATTGATCTGTTCAAGATCTTATACTCTCATTCATATTTTATAAACAAATAAACTAAAAATTGCAAAATTTTATAATATAAATTTCAAAAAGAAATTGATCCACAGAAAAGTATAAAGATACTTGATCTGTTCAAAATCTTATACTCCCATTCATATTTTATAAACAAATAAACTAAAAATTGCAAACTTTTATAATATAAATTTCAAAAAGAAATTGATCCACAGAAAAGTATAAAGATACTTGATCTGTTCAAAATCTTATACTCCCATTCATATTTTATAAACAAATAAACTAAAAATTGCAAAATTTTATAATATAAATTTCCTTTTGAAATTGCAAAATTTTATAATATAAATTTCCTTTTGAAATTGTAAAATTTTATAATATAAAATTCTTTTTGAAATTGATCCACAGAAAAGTATAAAGGATACTTCAAAGACTTATCATAATTAAAGGAGTTAGAGAAAATTAAAAACTTACCAGTTTTAACGTAATTAGCCCCTCTATAGAAAAACGTAGAAAAATAAATGATCCCATAAGTTGATTTCATTCTGTTTCGTAATCTCTACATAAAAGATTGATAAGTACAAGAATTTTTCAATTAAATGACACACATATAAATATATATTATTTATGTACTGAAAGTTTTCTTAAACTACCACCAATTGCAGTATTACTAACTTCTGTATGATGGTGTTTTTTAATTTTATAACCTAAATCACATAATCCATCTTTATCTAATTTCAAATCTGATTTAGTTTTTAATAATCTTGTTTGTAAATCAGCTAATGAACGTAATCCCGATTTATTAGCTCCTAAATCATCATGATGATTATTAAAATTATTATTAGCATTATTTTCAGGTATAGGTATACTTATACATGATTCATTTGAATCTAATGGTTTTTCATGTGTTAATGAAGATGGACTAGGTGGATTTTCATTTTCATTTTCATTTTCACTTTCTTCGACTTTTGGCAATTTATTTTCATTTGCACTTTCAGCTTCATTTTCAATTGAACTTTCTTCTAATGCAAATAAACTATTATTGTTATTGTTACTGTTATTGTTGTTGTTATTTGTTGTTGTTGTTGTTGTTGTTGTTGTTGTTGTTGTTGTTGTTGTCGGTGGTGGTGGTGCCGTTATGGTTGTGTTTTGTTGTTGTAGGATTGTTGGTACTTGTTCAGTTTCCAACATTGATCGTATTCTTGGTGATGAATTAACACTATGAATCTCATTACTTGTTGATTGATTTGAAAAATTAGTAGAATCATTCAAATCCAACATTGATCTAATTGAATGATTTAAATGCTCTTCATTTATTGTTCCTTTTCTACTTGGAGCTTGTGAATTATTCGTACTTGATTGTGCTGATATTGGTAATGTAGTTATATTTTCACCAGTACCAGGTAACACAAATGGATTAACATCTTGATTCAAATCTTCATATATACACATTTCTACCGAATTAAACCAAGGATCATTAAATAAATTCTGTAAATTATATCTTGTTTCAATTGAAGGATCACATAATTTCCAAGCAACTCTTGAAGCACCAGTGGATTCAAATTTTGAAGCCAATTTAAACTCAGATCCCGGACCTTTAACATATCCACTATTATTTTTAAAATTCGGATGATCACTGCAAAATCTTTTATGAGAAAATTTATAATCTCTAAACCCATGATCATTTGGACTCGATTGTTGAAATGGAACTCCTCCATAAATTAAACAAAACAATATCATACCTAAACCCCAACAATCCATTTTAAAAGAATTATAACCGAAATTTCTTGCTTCTAAATGAGATTTATCTTTTAATATCATAACTTCTGGTGGTGAATAAGGTGGTGAACCAATATATGCATGCGATAATTTAATTGGAGAATCAAAATTTTGTGCAATTTCATGTCCGTAATCACTAACACCAAAATCACATAATTTAGCTAACCCATTTGAATCCATTAATACATTTTCTGGTTTTAAATCACGATGGACAATATCATTTTGATGTAAAAATAATAATCCATAACTAATTTGTTTAAATAAACAATATTTCTCAGCCATTGGAGTTCTTTTCCATCCTGGTTTGATAATCATATTAAATAAATCTCCTCCTCCACAAAATTCCATAACCATACCCCAACCTCTACTTAAATTGGCTTGAGATTGAATTCTTAAAATTGCAATTACATCAACAACATGTCTACTTAAACTTGCCCTATGATGTAAGACATATTCTTTAGCAACACGTTTATAAAAATCTTCATCCGATTCCTTTTTCAATAAAACAAATCGTTTCAAAGCATACAAACTCTTTTTATGATGACATGAATTTATAATACGCACATCTGATGATCCACCATCACCTAAATTTTTCTTATGAACATCAATTTCAAAGTCTTCTAATAAATTAACATGTTGTTGTTGTAATTCAAGGGGTAAATAATTATTTGGATCGGCAACTGGATTTTGTAAAACTCGTTCGCCATCAATACCACCACTTAAATAAAAACTTGTATTTTTTGGCATTTCTTGGGTAGGTGTTTTATTCATTCCATAAGGATTATACACAATTTTATCATGATGACCACCACCACCACCACCAGCAGTACTAGCACTAGCACTAGCACTAGCACTAGCACTAGCACTAGCCATGGCAATAGCATTGGATGGTGAAGGTAGAGTGACTGCATTCGATTGATGATTTGAAGGCACTCTGCTATTTCTCAAATGTTGTTTAGCTGCATTTCTAGTATCCAATTGTTGCAAATGAGCAAAAGTTTCAGCTTTGGTTAATTTTTTGGTGGTAGTCGTTGGTTGATGAGCATTTGCTAATTCGGAATTTGATCTTGACCTAGTACGAATAATAGGATTTGAGTTTCTTCTTTTCATTGATAAACTTGAAGAAGTACGTCTTGGAGTATTTACAATTTCATCCTTTTTAGATACGTTGCTATTGTCGCTATTATCCCTGTTGGTGGCTGTGGTCGGATTGTTGGAATTGGGATTGTTACCATTATAGTGGAATAGTTTTGATAAACCTGCATGAGATGAAGTTGAATGTAAATTTGGTGATGAATTTTCAGGTGTTGGTTCTTTTTTGAATAGATTTTTCAAAGGATTATGATGACCATCTTTAGGCATTGTTGTTGAAATAGTGAATGAAAGACGGGAAATATAAGTTTATGAGAATGAAAGTTTGTAGTGGGGGGGGGGGGGG
>JAJMBM010000164.1:0-11596 GCA_030565325.1 Insectozyma coleopterorum
TTTCATTTTTCAAATAACAATTTCTTTCAATAATATGAACGTTAACGGGATGTATCATTTATTAATTTTTTGGATTTACATCAACAGTTTAGGAAATATTGCAGATTCATCAATTTCTTGTACTTTATTCATGGCTATTATATTGGTATTGAATTCTTCGATTTGGATTATTACTATTCTAGTTCTTATTAATTGGATTTCCATTGTTTATTGATTTTATAATAGAAAATTTGTAATGAAATTAATTCTTATTATACAAATCATTTTCATCTCGATTTCTAATTAGTCTTTCTACTTATGAAAGGATCATCTATATAATAAAAACCCTGATTTAACACCATCCGTCGTATATAACAATTAGATAAGATACTAAAAACAATAATAATAATAATAATAATAAGGATAAATTCAAGTCGTCTAATAAACCTCCAAAATATATCTACCATCTTCTTTCATATCTTCAACAACTTTAGCGACATCTTTAATTTCTTCACCATTGTTTTTGGCTCCATTTCTCACAATATCTTCCAAACACAGAGTGATATCAGGTACTGGCCATGTCGGGCCACATAAATAAAATGAGCCTTTTTTTGCAACAATTGCATCAGTTAAATCTTCAAGTGATTCTCTGATTCTGTCTTGAATATAAATTTTTTCAGGCTGATCTCTAGAAAATGCAGCACCGATATGGGTTAAGATACCAGCATCTTTATAAGCTTCCCATAATTCACCATAAAGATATTCTTCATTTCTATGTCTTGAACCTAAGAATAAATAAATATCACCAATTTCCATTCCTTGTTGTTTTTGCCAAATTTTTTCTTCAACAAAGGCTTTAAAAGGTGCTAAGCCAGTACCTAAACCAGACATAATAATGGGTTGAGTAGATAATGGGGGTAATTTCATAACTGAAGGTTTAACACTAACAACCAATTCATCGCCAATTTCTAAATCAGACAAGTATTTTGAACAATGACCATATCTCAATCTACCTTTTTGATCTACCCAGTCAACTACCACAATTAATAAATGGACTGAATTTTTATGAATTTTTTGTGATGAAGCAATTGAATACTCTCGTCTTTTCAACGGAGAAATTATTTTAACAAGTTCTTCAAATAATGGTCTAGCAGATTTGAATTCCCTTAAAATATCAAAGTATGAATCAAAATCAACATCTTGTCTTTTCTTCAATTCTTCCGTACCTTCAACACTTGCCAATTTTAATAACTTGGATTTTTCAATTTCATCTGTTGCAAATTCGGCCAAAGATTCATAAAACCTTTTAGGTGGTTTACCCAAGAAGTCGATGGTTTCTCTTAAAGCTTGTCTTACTGATCTGATTTCCAAAATATCATGTTGATCCTTATTTGAAATTTCAAGTACTGAATCACCATCAATATTGTAAAATTGTAAAAATTCTTCAACTGCTGCAATATTATTAACACCATAAATAGCTAAAGCTTCACCAATATCATAAGTTAAATCAGTACCGGTAATATCAAATTCAATATGGAAAATGTTTCTTGAATATTCAGCTGGCGTTAAACGTTTATTTTCTTGCACTTTGACAATGAAATTTTTGACAGGTAAATCAGGTCTTAAATTTTTTGACACATTATAAGCTTCTTGGAAAGTAATTTTTTGTGCAAGATTTTTATATTTAGTATTATTAATTTCATCAATAAATTCAATGGGATTTTTAGGGTTTGAGAAAAATGACGTTTCACTAGGAAAAAATTGTAGATTTTCTTCTACTTCTTTCTTAATTTCTTCTTTTACTTCTTTTTCTTTTTCTTTTTCTTCTTCTTTAGCTTCTTGTTGATCTTTTTCATCTCTTAGGTTCACCCATTCTGAATCAATCTCGATTTCTTTAATTCCTTGTTTATCATCAACAATTTTAATAAAATTATCTAAAACAGTACCTAATAATTCAAAATTATTTCCATTTGCTTGTAATAGTTTGTTAACTATAAAATCACCTAATTCTGGTAATGATACTCTCCAAAACGCTAATTGAACCAAGAATTGATCTGCGAATTCTTTATCGTTAATACTTTCTAAAATTGTAAAATCAATTGCATACAATTTGTTATGATTATTAGCCAAATCTTTTTTGAAATTGTTTGGCAATTTTTCAATATCTATTGCTTCTTGACTAATGTATAAAATTTTCGCTCCTGGTTTTGCAGTAGCTAAAATATCAAATGATTCTAACAAAGATAAATCTTCAATAACGACAACGTCACCAGAGTCTATATATTTTGGTTTAAGACGGGATGAAACAATTTGTGATTGAAAAACACCACCATTTCGTGAATTGTCGTATTTATTCCTAATTAAAACATTTTTAGTACTATCTAATGATAATGAAAGGGCTAATTTATTTGCAATTTCAGAAATAACACTATTATCTTTTCCCCATAATATAAAGTTTCCTTCGGGTGATGTATTGGCCGTAACAATTTCATCGTTATTATCAACTTTTGAAGAATTCATTAATTTGTCAAGTTCAATATTTTCAAATTCACTTAATAATTTTGCAGTTGTAATAGAAGTCCAAGTGAAATTTAATGAATAATTAAATTCATCGATTGATAATGAATGATATTTACCTCCCATAAATAATGCAGCAGTTATGTCAGCTTTTAAATTATCGTTTGATGATAAGATAACCAATTTTTCGGTTGAATGTGGGATTGATTTGATAAATTTTTCTTGATCAAATGGTAAAGGGACTCTAATTTTTATTAATCCAATTTCATCATTAATTAAATCACTAATTTGAATTGTTTGATGAGTGCCATAAATTACAAAAAGAGTTTTTGGATTTTTTCCACCAATATATTCAAATTGCGAATAACTTTTACCAGTTAATTCATTTAATAAATTAAAAGCTGAATTGACTGATAAATCATTTCCACTTTTTTCTATTAAATTTTCATATAATTGACCAATTTCTTCTACAGATAATAAATTATCATATTTAGTAAATGTTTTACTAAACTCAACACCGTCAAATAAAAACACCGATGGTTTGCCGCTCAAAAATGCATAAAAATGGTTTAAGACTGTTAAATGTTGTAATTCAATACCGGTATCAACAGGTGTAAACACTGGAAATCCTAAATCTCTTGCAACATTTAAAGGTTGTCCATAATTTGAGACTAAAGAATCTTCAACAAAATCTATAGCAGAAACATTCAAACTTAACGGTGTATTTTGCCCATTTAAAGAATTTCTCATATAAGTTAAACCATCAACACCTGAAATTATTGATAAAGGCTGACCAATTGTACCATTTTTTTTTAAATAACCTAAAATTGCATTTGAAGCGCCAGATCTAACTTCAAATTTATTATAAAATGGTAAATTTTGAAATGCATTTAATCGTTGGTGATATAACCATAATTGAATGTTTGAATCAATTAAGTTATGTGCACCAATAGTCTGATAACTAAAAATTTTTGATGCAATCGAATAAATTGATTGATTAATAATAGTTGTTGGTGAAGTATAAGTTGAGCCTTTAATATCGTGTGGATTGGTATTTAATCCAAAAGGGTTTAAGGAAGCACTAGTATCAAAACTTGAAGACTTACCATCATCAACTATAGCATGTGGAGCCATGATAAATAAATTGTTTTTGTTTGATAAAATAAAATATGATTGAAAAATTTCACATCATTTTGATATGAAAGTTTGATTTCGTTATCTAGTAATCAACTATATGATTATTATCTTTTAACACATGTGAGCACGTCATTTTTTATTTTCAATTGTTTCTTCACGTGTGTGCGGGGCTGATGTTGATTTCCTAACTGTACAGATTTATATATAAGGTTTAATTAACAAAGCGTATTCTTATGTTATTTCGTGATTAATAGTTAGTAATTAAATATTAAGATAATATATCAAGTTAAATAGAATATTTTAACTTTTAAAATAAATTATATGGAAGTTCATAAATAAATATTATATGTATTTTTTTATTTTTTCTTCATTCAGCATATATTTAACTATATAATACTCTACAGTTAGTAAGATGAGGCCCCCTATTGGAAAATTTTCGGATCGGCTATTGCTGGGATGAGGTTAATCTGTTCTCATCAAAAAAAACCATTCTTTGTAGTCTTTTGGTTAATTTATATGTTTGGTTAAAAACTTTTAATTTCATCGATCCTAAAGTTATGTAGTATTAACAAACGTTGTCTAACAACTGGTTTTTAAGTGTGCAAAAACAGAATTGCGCTTTGTAGAACTAAAACAGTAGTTAACTTTAAAAAAAAATCAAGATTTAACGTCACGATTGAACCCAAAACTCAGATACCCACGACTCAATCCCGAAGAAAGATTGATGAATGAAGAACTAATTTTGATAATCCTTCCTAATAAAACGATTTTATTGCACTTTTTTCTTTATCTTGTGTTACATAGTTAGTAATGGAGCATTCATAACAATTTTATGATGAATTCAATATTTCTCAAGGTTAGAGATTCACTAGTTTTAATATAATAGCATCTAAATATTATACATAACAATAACAAATTAATATATTCTTTATAACTTATACTTCTTATTAACCTAAAACATTCATATTTCTCGAATATAAAAGTTCTTTCTACAAAACAATATGTGCACAATTCCACTCATATTTATATTCTTTCCAAGTCATCTAGAATATTCTAGATGCTTACTTTCTTGTCTTATTTCTCTTCTAAATTTCTTTTCCAAGTTTCTTCTCTAATTATAGATTATTCTAGATTGATCCTAAACTTTCTTTTCCGATTATAGATTACTCTAAATTGATCCTAACTTATATTTTCCTTTTCCAATATCAGATTACTCTAGATTGATCCTAAATTATCTTCTCTGTGTTTCTTTTTAAATTATACTTTTCCAAATTCTATATATTGCTTAGAATGAAGAATAGAATAGAATAATTATTCTATTCTTTGCGGTTCCATATAGTTTGCAACCAGAATTCTGCAAAATCCTGTACTACGTACACTACTTCTATGTTATTAATTTTTATTGCATATATTAGGAAAAACTTTACAACCTGGTAATAAAAACAATAGTCAAAAACCAAACAAAAACTGAAAAAAATAAATGATTGAAAAGCAATGAAAAGAATATTAATCTCAGTCAAAGCTGTCGTAGGTTTTTCTGTAGAGACTAATTAGTTTGTATACTTTTACCTAATATATGCACTATCGATCTCGATGGTACATTTGTCAATTTTAATAATACAGCGAAAATTGGCATTGTCCTTGCATAAAGATGACACACTTCACAAAGAGATTTACAAATTATAATTAACTTGATCTATCATTAAAATGATATAGAAACATCGTTGAAACATTAAGAAGCTAAAATTGTAAAGTAATTAGAAACAATAGTCAAATTTTAGGATTTTACTGTATAGCTACTATATAGATTTTACCTAATAGATTTTACCTAATACATATACGTAAAAAAAAAAAAAAAAACACAAAATAGATGACATAAAAGTGTATCATATTGGTGTTATGAACCACTACTTAATATTATTTGGTATTAAAATTTGATTTTGCAGCAATTTGCTCACAGTGGAACATAAGAAATAAACAAATGCAATAAAAGCCGCCAGTTATCATATCATATGCGAAAGACTAAAATATTGTTGAGTAATAGTGGGAAAAAAAATATATGACTATGCGGCTGGAATTAAAGAATATGACATTTGTAGCTTTCAGCTTAGAGATCATAATTGAGCTGTATTATTAGTTAAATCCGAATTAAACATATAATATGTTATATCGACCACACCATGGTTTAAATAGGTAAGAAAGATGAAAAGGTTTTCAAAGTTCAACAAATACAATGAATGATGTATGTGTAATTTTAATCGGTCAGATAGCATCAGATATTGTCAGATAGTCAGGTAATCGAATTTTCAAACTGTTATGTGTGGGGTAAAATTAATTTAAACCCAATGCGTCTCAAACTGATTCAAAAGTTGGAGTCAAGTTGAAATGGTTCAAAAAAAAAAAAAAAAAAGAAATCTTGAAACACCTGAAACATTCTGACGGATTTAAGGACAAATTTGGTAAGATTACAATATAAAATAAATTTGATATACTAATTATGGCTACTAAAACAATTACCCATCATTTATTGTATCAATCTATTTAATCAATTAAATCACAACTATTGTTAAAAAAAGATATATAATTGTAACAAAGCGAGGTTATTGCACTTTTTTTTATTGGATATCTCGTTAGTTTCCTAAAAGGGAAAAGATAATCTATATAGTCAAATTGACACTGAATATTTATTTTATTTTATTGCAACTTTCAACATACTATAGAATACAAATGACAACCATTGAAATCATGTAATTAGAAGAATAAACGTTTAATACTAATATCTCTCTGATATACCAATATAGTAGCAATATATAACAATATATTAAAGCATTAACTTTATCAGCTGCATGTAAAAGTGTGAATGAAAAAAAAAAAAAGATTTCGATAAAGAATACCCAACAAATTATTTTTAATTTATTTTACTTTTTGCCCTTTTTTGAAATATTATCTAATTTAACTAAATTCATTGTTAAATCGTATATTTAGACATACAGTTATATATATATATAGTTATATAAATATATAGCTTCCGATCTATCTTCAACAATTTTTCATTATAATTCCTTTTCTTGTTTTGCTTTGTTTGATTTATTCATTCATTCTTTGCTAGTTTATTATACGTCCTCCCTTTGATCGAATCTATTCAAATCGTTATTATTTATTATACAAGAAAATTAGCATTAAACTACACTTATCAAAATCAAATTTAGCAGCACCATCAGCAGCACGATATTTTAATAATTGTCATTATTTATACTTTTAATATCTTTTCACGATTATTTTATTCCCATCATTCACTTTTGCATACACTAATTTGTCATTATGGCCACTTCTGACATACCAACTTCAGCTTTCGATGTTAATATCCTTCATGACCCATTAGTTAATCCTAACATTGATTTAAAATTCCCATTACCGATAGATAAAGAGACTTATGTTGATGTACCAGATAATTATAAAACTTTATCAGAATCTTTTAACATTTTATATTCTGCATTTAGATTATTCACCGGCCCTTCACATTATGATGAAATTTATAAAAATAATGAATTTAAATATTCAATTAATAAATATTCAGATCAATTTCAAAAAAAATTTAAACTGTATATGAATTCACAATTGGAAAAAGATGATAAAAAATTAGATGAATTAATTTATGATTTGATTAATCAAGAATTAAATTTAAAATTAATTAAAGCATCAGATTTTAAAAAAAGATTTACAGAAGTTAAAAAATTTATGGTAAAATATTATCAAAAGAATAATGAGAAAAATTTACCAACTTTCAGTTCTCATGGTTTTTTAAAATCGGCTTATATAACCGTCATGTGTATAATGACTAAATTATTTCCAAAAGGTATATGGGTTTCAAACCAAGACTTAAGTAATTTATATCAACAATACTTAAAAGATCCAATGTCGATCATTTATTTACCCTCGCATCAATCTCATTTAGATTATATAATAGTACATTTAATTTGTATTAGATTTCAAATGGCAACTCCTGCTGTTATTGCGGGTGAAAATTTGAATGTTACAATTGTGGGTGGATTATTAAAAAATTTAGGGGCAATATTCATCCCAAGAACTTTTAATAATGAATTATATACTGAAAGAAATTTGGATAATGTTATTGAATTTTTATTAGTTCATAAAATTCCATTTGAAGTTTTCATTGAAGGTACAAGATCAAGAGATGGGAAATTATTATTACCAAAATATGGAATATTAAAATCATTGGTTTCAATTTATTTAAAACAAAGATATGAAGAACAAAATAAGAATTTTAATTTATTATTTCAGCCAATTGCTGTTACTTATGAAAGAGTTTATGAGAATGATGCATTTTTAAAAGAATTGAGAGGTGATGATAAAACTCAAGAAAGTTTATTTGGTACTTTATCTGTTGCAGCGAGTGCCTTTTCATCGGTTGAAAGTAAGAAAAATCAAGTGAGATTTGATAAATCTGGTTATAATGATAATTTAGATCGTAAATTAACTGGTAAAATTTTTGTTAAATTAGGTAAAAATTTTACGATATCTGATTTTTTAAATAATGAAGAAAAACAATTAAATGAATCAATTACAACTTTAAGTCAAGTTAATTTGAAAAAAATAGGTTTTAAAGTTTTGCATGAAATTAACAAAAACAGTTATATTCCCGAAATTGCAATCGTTGGTACTTCATTACAAGCATATTTTTATTATTCTAATCAAAATATTTTTTCAATTGAACAACTTTTACCTGTTTTTAAATTAGTGATACAAGTTTTATTAAGAGAAAATGAATTTTCCATAACAAATAAAAACATTTTACAATACTTGTTAGATTGTTCAGATTATGAATTAATTCCATTAATAAAGACACAAATTATAAGCTTTTTTAGATATATCAAAGTTAATGATGAAAAGAATTTAATTAAAATTGAATCGTCAATTGAATTATTATATTACAAAAACTTGACAATCCATTTAATTATTAGAAGATGTTTGGTTATGTTTATCGTGTTGTTTTTAGAAACTTCAAAATGTTGCAATCGTAGAATTATTGGTAAATTGTTTTACATTTTGACGGGATTTCTTAAAAACGAATTTTTATTTGATTATGATGAAAATGCAAGAAATGAATTGTCATTTATATTAGATGATTTAGAGAAATTGAACTTAATAAGCAAAAAGAATGAAAATTCTGATATTGGATGTGATACTTATAAAATCATTAATGAATATTATATTAAACTATTTGCAAATTTAGCTCAACCATTCTTGGAATCTTATATTGTATTAATTTCAAATATTTTACAAATGACAACAAATTTACAAAATAATTACGCAAGAAGCAAAAGACAGAAAAGACATGATAAAATTATATTAGATGATGATGCATTGAAATATCCAACGACAAAAGGCTTATTAAAGTATATTATTGATCAGTCAAAGAAAAATGCACAATTTAAATCATTAGAATCGATTAATAAACAATATTTGATTAGTGATTTATATTATTTGAATAATTTACAATTGATTAAAATATTTAAAAATAAAGCAAAAACAAAAGCATTTGTTCAAATTTTAAATTTGAAAGATCTAAGCATTTTAAATGAATTTTTAAATTTATTATTAAAAGATACAAAATCAGAAGAGTTATTAACTAATGAAGTTAATATTAATTATATAATTGACATTGTTGATAAAAATTTTGATAGAGACGATAATGACTCAAAGTTACAATGTAAACTTTAGATTAGAAGCAATATATAACCATTTAAGCCTAATAATTTTTTCATCTGTAAACTAACCATTGCGCGGCAAACAAGCTGAATCATAAATAAAATTTGTACTATATAAAGAATACGTTTGAATTAACATTAGTTTGATAATTCAAGAGTGTAACTGCTAAATTTAATACAAAAAGAAATGATTGGATTGACATTATAACCCTATATTATTATTATGACTCATTAAAGAAAGGTTTATAACAGGAATACTCAAAAGCTAGTTATTCTATTTAAAAAATGCATTTATGAGAATACTATCAACTAGATCAAAAGAGTGACACTTCGCAAAATGAAACCCCCATTGATTCATTTAAATTTGTGTTCAAACTTCTTTAAGTATTTTATTTTTTGTTTCCGAGAAAAATTTCTTGACTCATTCAATTTTTCATTTTAAAAAAGAACCCGTGAAAAATAATTTAAAACAAGATCTTTTTTCTTTTTTTTTTTTCACATAGACTATTAATAGATAAATACCAAACATGTGTGGGATATTCGCTGCATTTAGACAACCGAAGGTGGACGAATTCAAGCCAAAAGCTTTACAATATTCAAAATTAATCAGACACAGAGGTCCAGATTGGTCAGGTAACGTTGTGCAAAACTCAACAATATTATGTCATGAAAGATTAGCTATTGTTGGTTTAGATTCAGGTGCTCAACCAATTACTTCACCAGACGAAAATTATACATTGGCTGTTAATGGTGAAATTTATAACCACATTCAATTAAGAGAACAATTTCCAGATTATAAATATAAAAGTTTGAGTGATTGTGAACCTATTATACCTTTATTTGAAAAATATGACATCGATGCTCCAAAACATTTAGATGGTATGTTTGCTTGGGTTTTATATGATAAAAAGAACGACAGAATTGTAGCTGCAAGAGACCCAATTGGTATCACAACTTTATACTTAGGTAAATCTTCAAAGAATCCAGAAACAAGATACTTCTCATCTGAATTAAAATGTTTAATTGAGGAATGTGATCACATTGAGGCATTCCCACCGGGTCATGTTTATGATTCAACAACTGATCAAATCACAAGATATTTTGAACCAAGTTGGTGGGATGCATCTAAAGTTCCTGAAAAACATGTTGACTACAAAGAAGTTAGAGAAACTTTAGAATTAGCTGTTAGAAAAAGATTAATGGCGGAAGTTCCTTATGGTGTTTTATTATCAGGTGGTTTAGATTCATCATTGATTGCGTCAATTGCAGCAAGAGAAACCAAAAAGGCAAATGATGCTGCTTATAATCATGTTTTAGATGCCAACAAAGTATTATCTGGTGTTGATGATAGTGGATCTTTGCATGCTACTGCAGGTTTTAGTCAACAATTACATTCATTTGCTATTGGTTTACCAAATGCTCCGGATTTATTAGCTGCTGAAAAGGTTGCTCATTTCATTGGTACTATACATCATTCTCATACTTTTACATTAGAAGAAGGTTTAGATGCTTTAGATGATGTTATATATCATTTAGAAACTTATGATGTCACAACTATTAGAGCTTCAACGCCAATGTACTTATTGTCAAGAAAAATCAAAGCACAAGGTGTTAAAATGGTTTTATCAGGTGAAGGTTCTGATGAAGTATTTGGGGGTTATTTATATTTTGCTAATGCTCCTAGCGCTAAAGACTTTCACGAAGAATGTGTTCAAAGAGTTAAAAACTTACATTATGCCGATTGTTTAAGAGCAAATAAATCAACCATGGCATGGGGTTTAGAAGCAAGAGTTCCATTTTTAGATAAACAATTCTTGGAAGTTTGTATGAACATTAACCCAGAAGATAAATTAATAAAGGATGGTAAAATCGAAAAATACATCTTAAGAAAAGCTTTTGATACTTCAGATGATCCAGATGCAACCCCATATTTACCACAAGAAATTTTATGGAGACAAAAAGAACAATTTTCTGATGGTGTTGGCTATTCATGGATTGATGGTTTGAAAGAAACTGCCGAAAAAATGGTCACTGATGAAGAATTGGCTAATCCAAAACCAGAATGGGGTGATGATATTCCAACTACTAAAGAAGCTTACTGGTATAGATGTAAATTTGATAAAATGTTTAACAACTCAAAAGCTGCAGCTTCAACTGTTATGAGATGGATTCCAAAAGCCGAATGGGGTTGTCACGCTGATCCATCAGGAAGATACGCTTCAACTCATGATCAT
>JAJMBM010000164.1:11696-27162 GCA_030565325.1 Insectozyma coleopterorum
TTTTTTTTTTTTTTTTTTTTTTTTTTTTTTTTTTTTTTTTTTTTTCTGATATTGCGCTGATTAATACCCGTTAAACGTGATTCTACAAATCATAAATATTCATCAATATCAAAGGCATAGAGTGGGTGACTTTAACAATATTCTAATGTATTGTGGATTTTATTTAAATTACCAAATTGGAACCACGATAGATGAATT
Organism: Insectozyma coleopterorum; assembly: GCA_030565325.1. NCBI lineage: Eukaryota > Fungi > Ascomycota > Pichiomycetes > Serinales > Debaryomycetaceae > Insectozyma > Insectozyma coleopterorum. Next base: position 11,895 of record JAJMBM010000164.1, read on the forward strand.
TATCATCATACTTGGATTCAGCTTTGACTTGGTTTAAATCACGTTTTGGGAATGACTCTAAGGATTTTGCATATACAGCTACCGAATGAGCGATTAATTTTGTATTTAAAATCCAAGCTTCATAATTGGGGTTTTCTAAATCATCACACAATTGATGATAACATGAATCAAACCATTTACCAACCTCTCCCCCAAATTTATCTCTAGACGTTTCATTTTTAATTCCTTCTGCACCGGTTGCTATTCCTCCAGCAGGAATTTTGTTGTCAATAAATCCAACGTAGTCTGATCTACCATCAAATGGTACAAAAGTATAATTCAAATTGTGAGACTCATACCAGTCAACATATAAATCTTTTAAAGTACCCGAACCATTTGGATGATCTACATTATTAGCGTTATAAATTTCATATTCATAATTTGGCGAAGCCATCATATCATAATCCATAAATAATCTAAGTTTGCTATTCTCAGATTGAGATAAATTATTAGCATAATAAGTTGAACCTAATAACCCTTCTTCTTCTGCTGCCCACCAAGCAAATCTAATTGCGTTATTCACTTTGAACTTGGCTAAATATTTAGCAACTTCTAATAATGAGATCGTACCTGAACCATCATCATTAATGCCAGGACCTGCTGCAACTGAATCTGAGTGAGCCCCAAGTGCAACAACATTATCATGGTCACCAAAAACCGTCTCAGCAATTACATTCAATGTTTTAATCTTTTTAATATATGAATCAACGTACAAAGTAGTTTCAAGATGAGCTTTTGGATTTTTAATAAGTTTTTCAATATATTCTTCTACATCTTTTTGTGCAACGGAAACAGTAGCTACTTCACCACCTTTTGGTTCTCCCAACGTAGCTTGAATTTCTTGTTTGTCATAAATAACAGCACCCAAAGCACCCGCTACTCCTGCATTTCTAGATTTATCACCAAATGCACATTCACCACGTTTAATTAAAACTATGTTATTTTTAGCAAATTCTGGAAAATCAGATGCTTTACAACCAAAATTATCTACCAATACTAAATGTCCATGAACCAAACCTTTGTTCGGGGTCGGTGGTGTCAATGCTAAAGGTTTCAAAGATTTTGGTTGAATACCGTCAATTAATAAACTAAATGATTTAACTTTACCGTCAATAGCATCGAAGCTTTGTGTTTTAATATTGTAATAACCACCTAGTTTTTTTAATTCCGCTAAAATATAATCAATTGTACCCCAATGACCCGGAGAACCAATAACTCTAGTTGGATGATCATACTCATCAATTGATCTTTCAGCTATTCTATATAAATCTTCGGCCCTTGAACGTAAACCTTTTTCATTGATTAAATTTTGCAATTGTTCAGTTTCAATTTCAGGTAATTTCTTATAATCTGATTCATCAATAAAATCTCTAAGTAAACCTTCTGGTATGTTTATGTTAAAAGCATTTTCATTATCAAGATTCAAAATTGCAACGTCGTTGTCGCTATTAATATTTGTAATTTTAAATATTCTATTCAAATAATCAAATGCAGGCAATGCATTGGTCGAGGATAGTAAAGCCATTGAGGCGGTTGTAACAGAGAGAAACTTCATTATTCAATTGAATTAATAGCCAAAATTTTAAAAAGAACGAATGAATAATTAATTGTGGGAAAGGAAAGCCATATATTGGCACGACACTAAACTAATTCCAATAATATGAGTAATGTACTGATAACATGTACATCTACTGCATACAGTAATATTACACATAACAAAATAACCAATTTGACTATAACTAGTTAAACCCGAGAATATATTTCTGTGTATAGTATAGATAATTATATAATTATACAGTGTAATATATCTATAAATTTAGTACCTTTTCTTTTTTGGATTTTTCTTTATTTTGACCTTTTGATGTTGATTGAAGAAGTTATTAAAATCAAAGCCTCCATTTGATCCACCTCCAAAATTGAATGAAAAATGTTGTTCTCCTCCTGCAAAACCACCTTGTCGTCCATTCCATTGCGGATGACTTTGGCCTGATGGATCATTTGGATCATCACCTCTATCATACCTTGCTCTTAAATCTGGATTCGACAAAACTTCATTTGCTTGATTAATTTCTTGCATTTTCTTTTCAATTTGTTCTTGTGTTAAATCACTGCCTTTATACTTATCTGGATGATATTTCAATATTTGTGCTCTATACCCTTTTTTAATTGTTTTGTCATCGGCATCTCTGGGAACTTCTAGTATTTTATAATAATCATTTGCCGGTTTTCTTCGCTGTTGTGGTGGAGGTCTAAACTGTTGTTGTTGTTGACGATGTTGTTGTTGTTGTTGTTGCTGATATTGACGTTGTTGCTGCTGCTGTTGTTGTTGTTGTTGTTGAAAAAATTGTTGTTGCTTTTGTTCATTTTGCATTCTACGGAACTCTTCAATTTTATTGTATCTATCTTTGAATAATTTAGTTTGCTTAACATTGTTGTTAAATTTATTTAATAACTGTTCTGCCTTTTGAAATTTCTTCTTCTTCAATAATCGATCAATTTGAGGAATCAGTTTTGGAAAAAAAGATGAATCGATATTTTTGCCACAATACATATTTGAACCATCAACATTATTGATTTGTACGTATGATTCACATGCCAATTTCTCCAAATCTTTAATAAATCTCAATTGATCCAAAAATTTCAAATTATCACTACCGACAATATTTTTAGCAAATTGACTCGTTTGATATATCAAATACTGAAAATTATTCTTTATATTATTATCCAATTTATTTTTCTCTATTTTTGATATTTTCAATTCCTCTTCAAATAAAAATCGATTTACAAATTTAAAATCAATTTTGGGATTCACCAATTCATCATCCAATTTCACATTTGATTCTGAATTAATATAATAATGATCTAAATTAATTGAATAATCCTCCAATATCTGTAGGAATGGTTGAAATTTCAAATGAAACTTTGATAATTGTCCACATTGTTTGAATTCATTGTTAATACGTAAACAGTTTTTGGCAACCTTGTTAGACAAAGTAAACTTATTTTCAGTATATAATAAAAACTGAGATAATACGTTGTATAACTTTAAATCTTTAAAAGGTTGAATGTTCAATAATGATTGCAAGACAGAAATTATAATACTATTTATTGGCAAATTTTCATCACCATAATTTAGTTCAATAGTTGGATCCTGTTTATAAATCTCCTTTGCACAATCATAATATAATTTAGTCATGTCATAATTTCTAGGACTTATTGATAAAATTTGATTTGTATAACTAGTGCAATTCATATAATTTTTCGACTTAAATGAAGCTTGTGCTTGTTCGAGATTTTGATTGTAAAAACTGATTGTGTTTATTAATTCTTGATCATCACCAACATACATTTTCAAGCCATATATATCACCTTTTGAAAGTAAAATTTTCTGTAGCTTTTCAGTGGCCGGTTTCATAGAAGGATTTAATTTCAAAACCATCTTCAAATCGTGAATAGCATCATTTTCTTTATTTAAATTTATCTCTATTAATGATTTTTTAAAATATAATTGTGCAAGCAATGAATTTTCGGTCGTTACTGAATGGAATTCATTAATTATCTTATCAAATTCTTGTAACACATTTGACGTTGGTCCTTGGTTTAAAAATAATTGATTTAAACTCGCAAGTTTCTCTTTTAAATCATTTGATAATAAAGATGAAGAAACTGTTATTACTAAAGTATAAATAAATAAATTTATTAACGATAGTTTCATAATATTACACTTCAATGAGAACTGACCGATTGTTATTTAACAATAGATAGGAACTAAAAAAAGATAAAATTTCAAAAAAAAAAAAAAAAAAAAAAAAAAAAATCGAACGTGTATACAAAAGTGTTTATTTTTATTACATAAATAAGAGTTGAATCATTTAAATAATTTTTGTAATGAAACAGTACCTTCATCATTTCTTGACATAACTTTTGCAACTGCCAATTCAAAATCTTCTTGAGTTACATGAATTCTTCTTTCTCTCAATGCATACATACCAGCTTCTGTACAAACACCTTTAACGTCGGCACCAGAACAACCATTCATTTTTTCGGCGATTTTTCTTAAATTTATTCCTCTTGTTAAATTCATTGATCTTGAGTGAATTTTCAAAATATCTGTTCTTGCTGCAACTGTTGGTGCTGGAAATTCGATTTTTCTATCGATTCTACCTGGTCTTAATAAAGCTGGATCCAAAATATCCAATCTATTAGTTGCCATTATTATTTTAATGTCTTTTGAACTTTCAAACCCATCTAATTGATTTAATAATTCCAACATGGTTCTTTGAACTTCCGAGTCACCACCTGAAGATCCTTCAACTCTCGATGAACCAATGGAATCAATTTCGTCCATGAATATAATCGACGGAGCATGTTCTCTTGCCATTACAAACAATTCCCTAACCATTCTTGAACCTTCACCGATATATTTTTGAACCAATTCGGAACCTGAAACTCTAATAAATTTACATTCTGTGTGATGAGCAACGGCTCTTGCTAATAAAGTTTTACCAGTACCTGGAGGTCCATATAATATAACTCCTTTTGGTTGAGCTATACCTAAACTTTCAAATAATTCTGGATGTTTGACTGGTAATTCGATAACTTCTTTAATTTCTTTAATTTGTTTATCCAAACCACCAACCATATCATAAGTGGAATCGGGAACTTTCTCAACCATCATTAACGAAACTAATGGATCTATTTTATTTGGTAAGATCTTGTATAAATCATGTGAATCGGCTTTTAAACAGACTCTTATTGAAGGTGTTAATTTTTTAACATCAATATCTTTTGTCACATTTACAATATATTTACCTTCAGGATGAATTTTTACCAAAACCTTTTTCAACCCCATTACTTTTACAACCTCGCCGACATATGAGCCTGGTTCTTGTAATAATCTCAATTCATCTTTTAATTGTCTTACTTTATTATTTAATTTATTACGTTGAGCTTCTAATCTACGTAAATTTTGAGTTGTTTGTTGTATTCTGATTTCTGTATCTTGTATTTGTTGTTCAAAATATGGTCTTATACCACTTTCGTAAACATATGGACTTTCGATTGATGTCATATTGATGATATGTCACTTGATATTATAAATTGAACTTCAAATCAATGGACTAATATAATAATAATTTATGAGATCGTGTATTTAAGATCAAAAGTTGTTGCCATCCGTAGAAAAATAATTTGCCTTTTATTTTTTTTGGTATTAAGCACTCACAGTTTCAAGTGGACACCACCTAAATTGGAAATAAGGGGATTCTATCAATACTCAGCACCATTGGAGATCTAACAAGCAATTAAAGAATTGATTGTAAACTTTGCAAAAAAACAAAAAAAAAAAAAAAAAGGTAAAATAGAAAATGTTTGCTTAGAGTATTTTTTTGATTATGAATCTGAAATTACTACTATTATGTTTGATATTGAATTTGCAATTGATCATATCATATCAATTGTATTGCAAATGCGAATGCAATTCGAAAACAATTATAAAGTCAATTGATCAATGCAAACTATGTACAAAGGAGTTTTGTTTAAAACAAGATCCAAATCTATGTGTTAGAGATGATGAAAAAGATGGTAACGTGAATAACGCTAAGGTGGCAAATAATCAGGAACATGATGATAATGAGGAAGATGATAACAAACAAGATATAATTATTGGTTGTTTTCAAATAGAATCATTTAAAGATTCGTTCATAATCTATTCCTTCACAACTATAATCTTATTATTATTGATTTTCATTGTGTATAGAACATTGATACAACGTTGAAATATCTATATGCATTCCTCGAGAGATTTGTTAGACAATTTTATGCAAAATGTGATGATTTTGTTTGATTGATTGGTTTGTAGTTCATAGTTTTAATATTATTATTACAAAAGCTGCGAAAAAGTCCACTTCGAAAGATTTCAATTATAGAGAGGAAACTAATTTAGTCTAGTTTGACTGTTGGGAAATCTAATTAAATGTTTAAATATATACATATATTGATTTTGGAATTATAATTATTCATGAAATGGGTAATTTCAGTATATTACCATCACTGTCTCTTGATAAAACAATATTTAGTAAATTAGTGCACACACCCATAATGAACTTCTGAAAAATTTTACAGTAATCACTTTTTTTTTTTAAAGTTAATAGCAGTAGGCAGAAAAAAAAAAAATTTGAAATTTATCGAGAGACAAAACTATTAATCAATCATTATTAGATTATTATTTACTATTAATTAATATATATAATAATGTCTGATAATACTAATAGTAGTAATGATGATATATTAAAAAAATCATCTATCTGTGGTAACAACGATACTACTGCTAATACTAATGATGCTGCTGGTAAGGATAATGAAAATTCAAGCAAAGCCAATCTTTCAACTGATTCAAAAGTAGGTCAATCAGCTTCTACATCTACAAGTTCAAGCTCAAATAACAATGTTGCTAACGTCAATGCTCCTCAATCAGCAGGCTCATCTATTGCTGATTCAAATAATAGTGTGAAATTTGATCAAACACAATATCAACAACAACAACCTCATCATCACCAACATTATCAACAACAACAACCTCATCATTATAATCAAAACTATAATAATTATAACAGTCAAAATTATAATAACTACAATAATAACAATATTAATAACTCCAATAGTTATTATAATAAAAATCAATACGGCCAAAATAAATCGTATAATAATACTGGTAGACAAGGTTATAATAATCAAAGGTTTAATAACAGTAATAATAATAACAATAATTTACCATTGCAATCTTCATCGGCTGCATCTTCTACTCATAGAAAACAATATAATAAAGTGAATCACCATCACAACAACAACAACAATAACAACAATCATCATAATCAAAACCAGCACCAACAGCAACAACAACAACAACAACAACAACAACAACAACAACAACAACAACAACAACAACAGCTGCTGCAACTGCAACTGCAACTGCAACAACTGCAACAACTGCAACAACAACAATTTGTTAATTTTCCGTATAGTGCCACTCCCCAATTATACTCATATTTTCAAATGGGTGGTTATCCAATGTATATGACTGGAGTTCCAGTTCCATATGGTACAATGCCAGCAACACAAAATCAACAATATGCTCCATCTACATCTTCAGGTAATAATACACCAAAACAGCAACATGCTCAGATTTCAACACCACCAGCTACAAAAATCAAATTCACAACCAAAGATGGTAAACCAATTGATTTAGAAGAAAAAAAGAGAAAAACTGCATCATCTACTCCTGTTGCTTCTCCGCATCCAGCTAATGCTTCGACAAATACAACTACTGCAGCTACTATTAATTCGTCAAAGGCTGAAATTGGTGATGTTTCAAATGCAAAAACTGAAGCAAAATCAACTTCGGGACTTTCAGCAGCTGAAGAATTTAAAAGAAAAATTTTGGAAAAAGCTGCAGCTGCTAAACAATCGAAAGAAGTCAAAGAAGCCAAAGAATCAAACATTATGGATAAAGAAAGTAAAAAAGAAGGTGCAGAAGAGGTAAGCGAATCGAAGGAACCAAAGGAGATTGAAACCAATACAACTGTACCATTGGAAGATTCCGAATCTGCTAAGGAGAAATCGAAGGATGCGATCGTTAAATCTGAAGATCAACAACTCACAAAAGAAACTCATGTTGCTGCTGAACCAGAATCAACGGTTACAGATTCTGAACCTAATGAAGTTGGGGAAATACTAAACGAAACGGAAGCTACTGAACCGGTTAACGAACAAGAACCAAAGGAAGAACTAAAGGAAGAACCAAAGGAAGAAGTAAAAGAAGAAAAAGTAAAAGCTGAAGCTGAAGTTAAAGATGATTCTGAAATCAAAGATGAAGCTCAAGCTAAAATCAAAGATGATTCTGAAATCAAAGATGAAGCTCAAGCTGAAGTAAAAGATGAAGTAAACACTACTGATGATATTGAATCTATAAAACCATTAGCGGAATCAACAAGGGAAGGGTCAGTGCAGGCTGATGAAAGTGGAATCACAAAAGATGAATCGGAGCCACATCCAGTTGAAGATTTAACTAAGAAACCAGATGAAAATCCATCTGTTTCTTCCTCCCCAACAGGAATGAATATAACACAATTTTTGGAAAAAGTTAAAGAATCGAAACCTATTGAAGATCTATTGACTCAGAAGTATCCTGAAAACATTAAAGGTGTGGATGGATCTAGACAAATTCCGGGTACAAATTACAGATATGATCCTCAATTTTTGATTCAATTTCGTGATGTCATCCAATATAATGTAGATACAGATTTTAAAAATATCTTAGAATCAAAAGATATACATTCGATGGCATTCAAACGTTCCAGTTCAATGAGAGACCTGTCATACCGTGGTGCTCCTAGTAGAACAAATAGTGGTTTGCCATCAAGATTCAATGGACCAAACAAAGGTTCTGGGATGACTGGCGGTATTGGAGGTTTTGATGCAAATAGACAAAACTCAAGAAGTGGTAGTAAAAGAAGAGGTGCATCTTCAAGAGATAAATCTACTAGAAAAGGTAATCAGTCCAAGAGGGGTGGTAGAAACGGCCCTGAAATGAGAGAAAAAACTGAAGAAGAATTGGCTAAAGAAGTCAAACCAGCTGAAGAAGTCAAGCCTTTGGAAAAATCTGCTAATAGATGGATTCCTAAATCTAGACAAACTAAAACAGATGTTAAATATGCTGAAGATGGTAGTATCATATTGGAAAGAGAGGATGTGGAAAGAAAAATTAAGTCTTTATTAAACAAGTTGACATTAGAAATGTTTGGTGCTATAACTGATGAAATGTTGGCTATTTCTAAACAATCTAAATGGGAAAAGGATGCTCAAACAATCAAACAAATAATATCTTTGACTTTCGCCAAAGCGTGTGACGAACCTTATTGGTCAGAAATGTATGCTAAATTTTGTGCCAAAATGTGCACGGAGATCGATCCTGAAATTTCTGATGAAACAAGTACATTAAAGGATGGAAACCATCCTGCTGGTGGTGAATTGGCAAGAAGAGTTTTATTAACCACATGTCAAGCAGAATACGAAAAAGGTTGGTCAGATAAATTACCAACTAATCCTGATGGTTCACCATTAGAACCGGAAATGATGTCGGATGAATATTATTCCATGGCTGCAGCTAAAAGAAGAGGATTAGGTTTAGTTAAATTTATTGGTCATTTATACAATTTGAATATGTTGAATTATCAAGTGTTAGTTGTATGTTTGAGAGATCAATGTAGTAACACAAAAGATCCTTCGGAAGATAGTTTAGAAAATTTGGCTCAATTAATTAAAACAGTTGGTCCTAGATTAGATTCTAATGAAGGAACTAGAACTGTATTGAAATTTGTATTTGGAAATATTGATAAAATTATTGATGAAGTAGAATTATCATCAAGAATTAAATTTATGTTGATGGATTTGAAAGATTTAAGGAAATCAAAATGGGTTAGTGAAAAATCTGATGCTGGTCCAAAAACAATTGAAGAAATACATAGAGATGCTGAAATAAAGAAAATGGAAGATGAAAAAGCTAAGAATGAAAAGAAAAGAAGACAACATCAACAAGGAGGTAGCAATGATAGTAGATCAAATTCTTCAAGAGCAGGATCCTCATGGAACAATTCAAGTGCTAATCTAAATTCAGTATTTGCCAAAAAAACAATTGGTAATCAAAGATCCGTGTCGAGCACTACAATTCAAAACCAACCTACTTCATCTTCAAACCAAGACTTGCAAAGAGAATCATCAAAAAGATCAGAATCTACCCAAATAAATAGATTTGCTGCATTGGGTGATGCCGATGATGATGAAAATAACGACAATGAAGATAGTGAGTAGAAAAAATTGACATTGAACTTGGGATGTTCTGGTTTACTGCTTTGTATATGATTTTATATATATTGTAAATCTGAGTAATTTATTGAATATAAATACAGCATTAAGATTTTACTAAATTATCGTAGTTGCCGTAGTTGGTTTCGATTTATTTTTTGATTTTATCAAGGGAGTATTTCCATTGGATTTCGTTTGATTATGATGCTTCTTGAAAGTTAAAGCTTTAAAAAAATTTGAATGAGTGGATTCGTTACTAATAAGTGATGAATCATCATTAGTATCTGTTGAAATTTCTTCATTTCTACTTCCTGTAATATTTGACAATAAAAATTTTTCTTCTTCAATTTCTAAAAATATATTTGGACCACGCTGAAATGAAGAATTCATAATTAGTTTATTTTCAGATTTCCAAAACATTTGATGGATCGTAAATGTTTTTATAATTCCTTTTGTGGTGTATCTTCTATCGTCTAGTTTTGACTCGTTTATTGTATGGTATATATAATAAATAATTCTAATAATTGACAAAGGTATTAATAATAAGATTTCGATAATAATTAAAACAAATATTTTTATATAATTGAGTGATCTTAAAGTGAAATCTCTGATTTCAAATATAAAAATGACAATTGCTATTAAAATGTATAATGCAACATTAATCCATAAATCAAATGCAACAACTTGTGAGGCTCTAAAAAGTCCCATTGGACTTTGAATTCTAGGAATAGGTGAAAGTGCCATTTAATGCAATGTTAATTGAAATTTATTATAATGGCGGTTGTAAGATTTGACTATTTAATATTTGCAACAAAAAAAATTAATAATAATCAATACGCGATAAAATATTATGATATCGCTGTACATATAATATTATTTATACATTCACACAAAAAAAATCAAATTTATTTATTCAATTTTATAGACAATTATGGTTTCATCAGTTACAACTTCAAAATTCGTATTATCTTCATCCTTAATGTCAAATGTGGGAAGTCTTTGTAGAGTATCAATTTCTTTTGAATCAAATGATATTTTCATATCATCTATCATAATATTCTCAAAACTCGTCGGTATTTCATTGCTGTTTATAATACTTGTTATTTGGTTATAATCAGCAGCCAATTGTAAGCCCTTGTTGGATGATTTTTGATACATTAGCCATTCAATGCAGTTTGAAAGTGCGAAATCAATGTCCGTCAGAATCTTGGTATTTTTATGAAAAGCCAATAATTTTTGAATTGTAGAACAGTCATAATCGATGTATTTAAAAACAAAAACAATCAATTGCTTAAATATCACATCTATTGAAACTCCTGAATTTTTTAAAAACAATGTATAGGCTATAGCTCTTAATAAATGTAACTCGTACTGTGAAAAATTATCCAGCAATCCATCTTCTGGAGTTTCATATAACTCTCCTTCTTCTATATCACTATCGTCGGACATTTGCATTCTTTCAAAATAGGTTTCTGTATTCTTGGTCATTTTTATATTTTCATACATAAATTCTGAAGGATTATGATAAAAGTTGCTACTTCGTCTTGAGCCATGTTTTAAAAGTTCAAACAAATTTTCAAAACGATCTTGATAGTTTGGAAAAATATTGCTTTTCAAATTAAAATTTGACAAAAGTTTTTGAAGCTTGTTTATATCTAAATCAACCATATTGTCTTGTCCATAGTTTGAACTTATCAATTCAATTAAATTTAGTACCTTTCTAGAATCACCATTTCCCATATTCAATATGAACTCAATGCACTCGTCATCGCAAAAAATAGGAGGTAATCTTGATACATGTTTTCTTTTTTGATTTTCAAAATTTATTGCTTGTTTGACGATTAATCTCAATTCTTTTGAACTCAATTTGTACAATTCAAATAATTGACATCTTGACAAAATAGCTTTTCTGATTCTCTTTTGTGGATGTACCGTGGTAGCTCCAATTAATGTAATTGATCCATTTTCAATATATGGCAATAGCCAATCTTGTTGAATTTTGTTTAATCTATGAATTTCATCAATAAATAGAATAGTGGGTTCCGATTGAATTAAGATTGATTTCAATTCATGCACTGTAAGAGCAGGTGCTGATAATTCAACAAATTTTTTAAACCCACATTCTTTAGCTAAAATTGAAGCTAAAGTTGTTTTTCCAACACCTGGAGGTCCATATAAAATCATTGATGGTAAATATCCCAATCTTATAAAATTAATTATTAGACCATTCTTAGAATCAAGTAAATGTTGTTGGCCAACATAATTGTGTAAACTAGTTGGTCTTATAGCTTCATATAATGATAAGCCCTGTAAGCTTTTATTTGATGAATCAAAAAATTCATTTTGCATTTACAAACTTGTAGTTACACTTTTGTTTTTTCCTTGTACATTTTGTACATTTATGCTAATTATTTTTGAAACGCGAAATATTGGAGGTTAACAAGTTTACAAAGTTATTAATATATCATCACTCCACATGTCGTATATTGGATCATATAACCAAGAATTTGATTGTTCTAAGTTAAATAAAACTTAATATCACATTATAAAGAATCATTTAACAACATGCCCAATGACTTAAATAGACATATTTTTTTTTTCTTCGTATCTTTTTTTTTTTCGTATCTAATTATTAGGTAAACACGGTATGTATAACTATATAGAAGGAAAAACATAAGAACCTATTGAAAGGTACAGTGTTATTTGCATCTAGGCGTCAGATTGTTAGCATATAAGCATCGTACAATACATTCTTTGTTACACCAGGAATTACGTACCCTAAAACGGGGTCGACCCCGGAGCCAGAACGTTATCGTATTTTTTTTTTTTTTTTTCGTATTTTTTTTTTTATAGTATATAAAATCTCTATGTAAGTATATAGAAATAAAAAACCTAGGGACCTATTAATAGGCACAAAGTTTTTAGCATTTAAGCTTCAAGTTCAGCATAAGCAGCGGTAATGCTGTAAGACCCTTGTAACGCCAGGTCGCGCGTACCCTAAAACGGGGTCGAACCCCGAGACTGGAAGGTAAACCCAAGCCCAAAACCACAAGCATGACAACTAGGCCATATATTTAGGTAAAATCTCTATATATAACTATAAAGGAAAAACTTAAGCACCTATTTAAAGGACAGTGTTATTTGCATTTATGTTAGCGTTTATTTGTTACCTGTCTATTAGAAGTGCACGTAATCAGCTTTTCTTTACGAAAAAAGTCTGAATATAAAAAGTAGTGAAACAACGAAATAATTTGATAAAACGTCAAAGGACATGATTAAACTAAATTACAACAGACCCACATAAAGGGACTGTGTTTCTTCTATATAGATTTTGTATTTTCTTTGGCTTTTAGTCCAAATGTACGACAAAAAAAATTGAATGCTTAGATTGGCTCACCTTGAATGTGGAGGGTGTTGAGGTTGTTGTGCTGTGACATTGAATTGTGCTTGTGCTTGTGCCTGTGTTTGTGCTTGTGCCTGTGCCTGTGCCTGTGCCTGTGTTTGTGCTTGTGCTTGTGCTTGTGCTTGTGCTTGTGCTTGTGCTTGTGCTTGTGCTTGTGCTTGTGCCTGTGCTTGTGCTTGTGCCTGTGCTTGTGCTTGTGCTTGCGCCTGTGCTTGTGCTTGAGCTTGTGCTGTCATTTGAGCTTGTGCTTGAGCTTGTGCTTGTGCTGTCATTTGAGCTTGAAAATTTGCCATTTGTCGAAGATTAGCTGGTGAATTAACCATGGCTTCAATTGCTTTTTTCGGAGAAACTATATTTGTCACCATACTAAATTCCATTAAAGACTTTAGACTGGACATGATATCTCCTATTTGTAATATTCTCATTGAATTAGAATCTATACCAGATGTCAGACAAGAATTTACTGCATCAAAACAACAATTTGGTGGTGCAAATGGATTTTGCTTTTTAAAATCTTTTGATTTCCAATCATTAAACATACTTTCTAAAGCATCAAGCCCAATTACAGTTCGATAATCGATGCAACTTAAATCTGCAAATTCAATTCTTAAATCTCTACTCATTAGAAACTTTGTCGTGCCTTTTACTATAGCAATTGAGCCATCTTTATATTCATAATTGAATGTAAACTTCGAAACAACAATAATTGATCCATTACTGAAAACTTGAAATTTTAAATTTTCTAAATTTATTTTAAATGAATTAATCTTTTCGGACTTTATACAACTAACAAAAAATTTTGGAGCAGTAATTGAAGTTAATTCAAATTGATAAGATATATTTGTATCATTTTTTTGATTTAATTTCAAAAAATCAAAATTTAAACCTGTTAAATCATGTAAACTTGTACTACCAAATTTATTTGAAAATTTATTTGAATTAACCGTATTAATTTTCACACTTGCAGTTGGGAGAAAATATGCAGACATAACTCTTTGCCAAAATGACAATTGGGATAATGATTCAAATCGTTCATTCGATACGTAATCAATTAAATCTAATATTCTCATTACTGCAGCATTTCCTAAATTCCGTTTAATTATCCTCGTATTCAATTCATGTTGTAATTGTTCTTCACCAATGTTATTGTTAACAATTGTTCGGTTTATACCTTGTGAATTGGCTGTTATAGTTTCTTTTTGAATAGATGTGATGCCATTTGTTGTCGATTTATGATTTTGAGGCATTGAAAAGGATTGTTGTGGAGATCCAAAAGTATTATTATGATTTTTATTGTTGTTATTATTAGGATTATTAGTAGGATTTGATGGTAAATTCGGCACTGAATTTCTACCATTTATGATTTTCTGTTGTTGTTGTTGTTGTTGTTGTTGTTGTGAATTTCTTGATATGAATGATTGAGATTGATTAAGCATAGGTGGTGTTTGAGTCACTCCAGATTTTAATGAAGCGGAACTAGGAGCTGATACCACTAAATTTGGGTTGTATTGTATTGTTGTAACGTTGGGATGACTATTATTGGGGCTACCAGCAAAGTTTGCGTTTCTCTGAATACCAGGACGAATGGTTGGCGTTATAGATGATCCATCTTGTGATAGCGGTTGCTGTTGTTGTTGTTGTAACTGTTGTTGAGGAGTCATCATTTGTGGTGGGAAATTAGACATATTCATATTAAATTGTTGTTGTTGTTGTTGTTGTTGTTGATCTTGTTGCTGAATGGGTAAATTTTGTTGTAATTGTTGCATAGTGCTTCTCCTTTGTTGTGGCTGTTGCTGGAACGCTATTTGTGGTGTTTGGTTAAACATTTGGGGTGGAGGGTTATTATTATTATTATTATTATTATTATTATTATTATTATTATTATTACTATTATTATTCATAATGTCAATAATCTACGAATTTAAAATATTATCGTAATTTAAAAAAAAAAAAAAAAAAAAAAAA
>JAJMBM010000165.1:0-26819 GCA_030565325.1 Insectozyma coleopterorum
TCATCAACAATTGTAAATGGTGAACCATCATCGGTTGAAGGTTTATCATCTTCTACCTCAACAATTGCTACAGTTCGCAAAACCTCATTGCTTCCTAATTTCAGTATAGAATCATCAAGTTTAGTAGTTACTGGAATGTCATCAACTAGCGGTTCATCAGATTCTTCTATAACAACTGAGATAATTAGTGAATCATCATTTGCTACAGATTCGTCAATTACTACTTCATCAACAACTGCAATTAGTGAATCATCATCAATTGAAGTTTTAACAGGTCTGGTTATTAGTGAATTATCATCTATTCCAGTTTCACCAGTTTCTGCTTCATCAACAATTGTAAATAGTGAACCATCATCGGTTGAACTTTTATCATCTTCTACCTCAACAATTGCTACAGGTCGTAAAACCTCGTTGCTTCCTAATTTCAGTATAGAATCATCAAGTTTAGTAGTTGCTGGATTGTCATCAACTAGAGGTTCATCAGATTCTTCTATAACAACTGAGATAATTAGTGAATCATCATCTGTTACAGATTCGTCAATTACTGCTTCATCAACAACTGCAATTAGTGAATCATCATCAATTGAAGTTTTATCAGGTCTGATTATTACTGAATTATCATCTATTCCAGTTTCATCAGTTTCTGCTTCATCAACAATTGTAAATAGTGATCCAGGATTGTCTGAAGTTTTATCATCTTCAAGCTCAGTGGTTGCTGGATTGTCATCAACTAGAGGTTCATCAGGTTCTTCTATAACAACTGAGATAATTAGTGAATCATCAATTGCTAGAGATACGTCAATTACTACTTCATCTACAACTACAATTAGTGAATCATCATCAATTGAAGTTTTATCAGGTCTGATTAGTAGTGAATCATCATCTGTTACAGATTCGGCAATTTCTATTTCATCAACAACTGCAATTAGTGAACCATCATCGGTTGAAGTTTTATCAGGTCTGGTGATTGTCGAGTCAACCTTGGTTGCAGTTTCATCGGTTGCTACTTCATCACGTTTGACAAGTCCTAAATCGTCATTGCTTCCTAAAATAATCACAATATCATCAAGACCAGATTTTACCGGATTGTCATCAACTTCTGTCTCATCAATATTTTCTTCATATACAACTATAGTTAATGAGGGATCGTCTTTTACATTTTCATCAATTCCTACGTCATCGTCATCGGTGACTCATGAAACTAGAGTTTCATCACGGCCAATTTCATCGACCACGTTGATTAATAAGTTGTCATCAGTTACTACTATATTACCTCTGGTAATTCCTGAGGTATCATCAACTGCAATTTCATCAACTCCTGCTTCATCACCCATGGTAATTAATGATCCGTCGTTAGCGCTAGTTCTGTCAACGCCAAAATATAATGACGCTCTATCAACGCAAGGATTATCTATCCCAGAATATAGTGATATTTCTTCTATTACTTCAAGAAGCAAACATGAAGGTTTTACGGTTGAAAATATAGAAAGTGCTGTTATTATTATAACTAGTTGCTCAAAAGATGCATGCGCAGAAGTTTCAGTTACTACTAGATTAAGTACAAGTCCTAATATTTACACTGCTTATAGCACAAGTTCCCCAAATACTGAAGAATCTTCTTTAGTTGCTGCAAGTTCGAAAGCTGCTATCGAATTCGAGTCATTGACTTCAACAGGTTCTCAGGGAATTATTACACACACCGAAGGATTAGAATATACACCTGTTGTTACCACGGCTTCAACCGAACTTGCAGTTAATGAAGACAAATATTCATTAGATCAAAACGGTTTATCAATTGAGCCTGACAAGTCATCAGCTGCAAATTTCAAACCATATGAATCAAATGCTTCAATTGCTGAAGGTTCAGGTGTAAATGTTAAATTGCCAATTGGCACCGGTATAATTGCAGTCTTGGCCTTATTATTATAATCATTATAATCTATAATGGTTTTCTATAACTATTCAATTTTTTTAGTTTCTTAACATCCTTTTCAAAAATTTTTAATAGTTTTATACTATTTTATTTTTTATTGGTTTGTTGGTTCTTAATATATATTCAATAGAGTTTAACTGTTGTCGCGTTAAATTATCCGTAGTTGCAAAACTTGATTCATCATGTCTAATTATTTGTTGGATATAACATAAGATAATTATAATCAATTCTCTAAAAGTGGCAGGATGATAATTTTGACTTTTTTTCTAATAGGTCTGAAGTGAAACTAATGAATAATTACGATTATGCGATGTAGTTTTATTATTGTTGGTATTATTGTTTGAAGTTTTTCACAACGATTCAATGAAGCGATAAATTAACATTTTCAAGTAATCTTGATAGGCATACTTGACATATCTTGATTAAACGAGGATTTCGTTCTATAAATAAAATATCTATATCTATTCACCATCTATTTAATATAGAGGTATAAAATTTTTTGAGATTCTACGCTCAGTGAACTTGGTAATAATTTACTAACAAAAATCTTTTGTATCTTTCATGGTAAATATTTTATTATCAAAACAATAGTGATAAACCAATCCAATAAAATAGTTTATCAAATTGAAATTATTTTAATTGTAAAATTAGTCGTTAGAATTAAATTGTCAATAATCGAAGGTTGATGTTTTCTTTTGCCAGTAAAGTTTTATATTAAAATAATATCTTATCTACTTTTACACAAAATAATATTATTACTATGATGATTACTCTTCCTAAATATATAGAGAAAAAAACACAATAAGAATTCAATCTGTGTCTCTAAGTAGTGAATACAACAAATACCGGTACCTCTACGCTGTTTTATTTGTTTAGATACTAGTAAACAAGGCAAAAATGGCTATGATTCAATCCAACAACAAACAACACATATCAAGCGGCTTCTGCAGTACTATATTGTTGACCTTGACTATTTCTAGAATTATTTGTATCATTAACTTCACCTTCTTCTGAAAATACCCTCTTCCACACTTCTTCATCGTTACCATTATCCAATATACCAATTCTCATGGTTGCTAATAAATTTATAGCAGCTGTTGAATGACCATAGACCCCTCCATAAAATGCTTTAGTTGCGTCTTTCCCATTTGAAGCTCTTAATAATTGTATTCCACCAGGATGTTGATCCATGAACGGTGTGATATCATGGATTATATTTTGAATGACTATATACAATCGATCTTTATTCTGTGACGATACTATGATTCTTTTAAAATCTGATGGTTTTATCTTTGGCAACTTTGATATTGGAGTACCCCAATTCAATTGACTTTTAATTCTATTGATAATGTGTTGTTGTTGTTGTAATTTTAACTGTATTACTAAATTACTTGGTGTTCTACAAACTTCATCTATCATCCCCAATTGTTCCAAGGTGTACAAAAACCATTTCGTTGGATCATATGTAAGATAACTATTATCACATCTATAATCATGTGGGAATTCATGATGGTAGTTTTGATGTGATTGCCCATATGTAAAAAATGAAACTAGTGGATTATTACAATTCTGGGACGAATTTTTATCATTGAATGGCTGTGTTGGTATTAATACTTGAAGCTTTTTAAGGTGACAAAAAGATTCAGTACTTAATAAACTTTGTTGACATAGAAACATTCGAAATATTCCTGGGTATATTATACCATGCATCATAGTATCTTGGCATATATATTTTGTAACCAAAGCAGGTATTACAAAGGTAGTTACAAAAAACCAAAACAAATAGGTTCTTTGTTGCCAAAATAAAAATAAACCAAGTTTTTGTTCTTCTTCAGTCAATTCTAAATCTCCAGTTTCATTCAATGGGAATTCCTGCTGAATAAAATCTTTATAAAATTTATCACTTTTAGGCTTTTTCAATAACCAACCATAATGACTGAAAAGGAATCCTCTTTTTATCACATACGGATCTTTTTCTGTATCATCAGTAAAATGATGGTGTGCCTTATGCAATGAAGCCCACCATCTAATTGATCCCAATCCGCAAGATGTACCAAATATTGCAAAATATATTTTCAAAATCTGAGCTTTAATCTTAAATGAACCATGAGTGAAATATTTATGATATCCTGCTGTGAATGATAACAATGTAATATTATAATAAATGCACAAAAAATATAGAGTGAGTTGATTATCAGGAAGTATACTTTCTGAATTATAACAGATATACACTAAAGCAAACAAAGGTAGTATAACAGTAGTTATCAAATTATCATAATTAATTCTTCTGATGAAATCTTGCTTATGTTTCTTTATTTCATTAATTCTTGTATTTTTCAATTTAGAAGCTTGGTTTATAAGTTTGGAAGTTGAATTAGATGGCGGTGTACTCGACACCACTTTCCGTTTCTGTATTTTTGTTCTAAGTTGACCATTCCCAACATTATTATCATTCGGTATATCTATAGTATCATCCATAAGGTTTTAAGTGTCGTTTCAAAATTCCGAGTCGTGTTCAGTTGCTTAAAAAAAGAAGAAAAAAAAAAAAAAAAAGAACGACAAAAATGAATGAGCGAAAAATAGTGAAACCAAAACTACAAAATACAAAACCAAAATAAGTGAAATAAAATGCAACTGTTGGGTCAACAATTGCCTCCAAATCAGCAACAATATTTAAACCAACAACAACCATCAGTAAACAAACCTAGAGTGAATGTAAATGCTGTTCCTGTTGTTTCGTACTCACCAACTGATATAACTATACCACCTTCATTATATGAACAAGTACCAAACTTAGCTGAATATAAAAAATTAGTTGATGCAGAAGCCAAATTAGATTTATTAATATCTAGAAAAGCATTGGATTTTCAAGCCATTCAACAGAAGGTCATTCATCCATTTGAATATAAACCTCATACGGGACTATTAAGAATTTATATTTATAACACTAGTGAGAATCAACCATGGCAAAAACAGTTGAAAGATAATAGTGGAAATAATAATAGTAATAATACAGAGCCAACTTGGACATTAAGAATTGAAGGGAAATTTTTAAGTGATAATAAAGAAGAAAAAGAAGAATCTGATAATCATAATGAGAAATTAACATTTAGTTCATTTTTGTCAGCAATTTCGGTAGATTTAGTAGCAAACGACGATTATCCAAATTTGAAAGATAATCAATCTCATATCATTGAATGGAGGGATAATGATTCAAATTCAAAGAGAAATTTATCACATTCATTTCATGGTTTAGATATTAAAAGACCAGGTATACATAATTTACAAGCTAAAATTGCTTTACTTATTAAAAGTTATAGTTCGAAGTTGAAATTATCTGATGATATGGCAAGATTCATTGGAAAGCAAGAATGTACTCAACAAGAAATAATGTATGTAATATGGCAATATGTTTTATATAAAAAATTATTCAAAAAAACTTCAACTTATATGAATGTTACTGCCGTAGACACTGGATTGCCACCAACGAATTCGAAAGAAGGTATAGTAGATGATGATCTATCATTAGTAGATTGTGATGAGATATTATTTGAGTTGCTCAAAGTTAAACAATTTAAATTTTCAGAATTGTATAGATTGATTCAACCACATTTCAAACCAAGGGAACCGATAATTTTAACTTATAATATAGATACAACAAAATCAACTACTTTAGGTGGTGTAATATTAGATGTACCTGTTGAATTGCCGATAAATTTATCAAAAGCACAAAAGGATCTATTAGAGTTGAATAAAACAAGCTTTGAAAATCTGGCAAAATTCGATCAGATTATACAACAATTGAATCAAAGAATTTCACTCGGTATAATAGCTTTACAGAATACAAATTTAAGACAAAAATTTTATCAAGAACTAAGTGAAAATCCAACTAAATTTATTGACGAATGGTTGGAAAGTCAATCCGAAACATTAAAAGCTTTGAAAAGTGATGAAGGTTATAATGAAGAAATTGTTAGAAAAGCTGAATTTTTTAAAGAAAATGAAGAGTTAATTAGAGAGAAAATTGATTTATTATTTGGTGCAAGTAAATTTTAATATATTATTCATCATAATAGTCTTCTTCTTCTTCCTCTTCTTCTTCTGCGTATTCTGCATCTTCAGCATCATCGCCGTAGACTAATTCTGGATCAACATAATTTTCATCATCTTCTCCAAAATTTTCAATTATTTCATCGGCTTCTAATCCTAATCGTTCAATCGCTCTTCTATCACTATAATTTATTGGTCTTCTTCTTGTTGACTTTCTATTTGCTAATAATTCTTCTTGTTTTTGTATCAATGGTAATATTTTCTCTAGATATTCATATAATTGAAAAGTTGATTTATATAATAATGAAGCCATGGGAATTATTTTTAAATTGTTTGCATTCTCAATTATACCTAATCTTTTTGCAAGGTATATTATAAAACTATGTAATTCACTTGAATTTGAAGCTACTTCATACCAATAATCATCATCCTCGGTTGGTTTATTTAAACGTTTAATCTCTTTACCATTAGAATTAAATTCAATGCCATTATTCGTGAATGATTCAACTAACATTTGGTACACATCTTGAACGTATAATTTAAAATTTGAAGCCAATCGACCACTTAATCCAGCAGTTTCATTGCAAACAGTTGTCATTTTCTTAACACTTGCTAATCCACCGTTATATTCGTCCGCCATTCGACAAAGAAAAAATCTACCAACGTGGAAACCTAAATCGCCGGCAATTTGTTCATTCAACTTTAAATTCAATGGATGTAATTTAGGATCTGAAGTAGGGTCGATATATTTAATATCATCTTCTGATTTCCTTTTAGCCAATTTCTTTTCAGCTTCATGCTTCGCATCGTGTGCATTTTTGAACCCAAATAAAACAGCTCTTGAAGCGTAAAATGTATCTCTGTCACCGGGCAAATCTAGAGCTTGATTCAAATTGGTTATATACTTCTTAATAACATCAGATTGTATCAAACACCAATTTACTAATGTACGTAACATTATTAATCTGTCGACAGGGTTTTCGATACCTTTTAAACCTTGTAATTCAAAATTATTGTCATAAAATGGATTGAACTTCGTTACCCATTGATTATTCCTCTTTATAACTTCATCCATTAAAATTTCTGGGTTATTGGGATCCACTGCTTCTAAATTTGGGTATTTCAAGTCTCGAACATTTTGCAATGTTTTCCATTCTTTTGGTAATCCAAGATATTCACTTTGAGGTTTTAATTCTTGAATAGCTTTTGCATGAGATGTGACTTCTTTCTTTCTATTTAAAACAAGGGTCATTAATTTCTTGAATAAACTTTCCATTTCTACTGATACATAATTAACATCATAATCTGGTCCAAGAACCAATCTTTCTTTTCTCATATTATATATAGAATCATCATATGAAGAATGCTCGTATATAGGCAAACTCAAACCAACTTCGAATGTATGTGGTCCAACATTATCTTCTAGGTATATTACATCTTTGAATTTTAACAAGAAGGATATAATATAAGAAATATCCTTTGCATAAGGATTTTTAAAAATTGGATAACCTAATGCCAATTTCTCGTGTTTTGAATCGAAATATGGATCAATTAAATTGTCATCATATAAATCATAACATAAGCTAACTAATGGACCGGGTAATTGTCTTGATTGCTTGCTTCTCGTATATACAACAGTGGTTCTACTTATCACATTTGATTTCTTTGTCGATTTTCGTTTTGCTTGAGATTTAGTCGTTGTGATGGGATTCGTCGACTTTGGTGGTGTTAATTTCAATATCAATTTCTGTCTCTTGACTTCCTGAATTGGTTCATCTTTATCCGCTTTTGTAAAGTTTAAAGTTGACTGTTTTTGCCTTTTTAAAGATTCGGAAGTAATTCTACCTCTCGGTGGTTTTCTGCCGCCTTTACCACCTCTTGATCCTGAACCTTCCACTGGCTTTGAATCTAATCTGAATTTTGACATTTTGGCTTCATTATGATTTTGTGATGACGTTGTTTCGGGTGGTGATAGAGTATGATTGATATTTCTTCTTGGTCTACCTAATCTCGGAGGCTTTTCATTTGGATTATAAGCATATAACTTAGGTGTTGAATTGGTTGATTCTTCATTTTCATTTTTGGATTCATTTTCAACACGTAACGAATTGTTTTCACGTTGATTGAATTCATTCAACAAGTTCAAAGCTTCTTGAGTTTTTGTTAAATCTTGTTTATCACCAGATAGAACTTCGTCGTCTCTTTGCGTTGATTGATGAATAAGTTGATCTATTTCAGTCACTTCTGGGTCTATATTCGAGTCCATCTCTTGCTAGAATTATTTTAGAATGTTTGTTTGGGCAAAATTAAGTCGAACAAAACTTTTAAAATACAACAAAGAAAAAGATTTGAAAGTACTTGGAAGAAATGTTATAAATACTTTAAATTTAGAAATAATGATATATAATGGAAATATAGAGATAGTATTTGCTTCAAGGAATAACAAGGTAAGATGAATAAAAAACTAGTGAAATTCTCTAAGAATAAAGAAACAAACAAACTCAAATCCGAAGGTAGTAGTTCTACATTACACAATATTCACATGATATTGATATCGATACTTTCGAGTTAACATTGTTTATATTGTGTTGTACGTCTACTATATGTAACACAATTTGTTAATTTAATTTATCAACTTCATAAAAAAAAAAAAAAAATAATTATTTTTAGCAAACGCGTCTCTTTTATCCTAACACTATTTATATTAAAATGTCAGAATTTGGTAATTATAAAAACTATGGTGATGGTGGTTATAATGTCAGTCAAAGCGGTGGTTTTGGTACAGATCACAATTCGTCATCACAAAGACAAAGTCAAGTTAGATCATCATTAACACCAGTCACAATTAAACAAATTAATGATTCTACTCAACCTACACCAGATGGTGAATTTAAAATTTTTAATGTCGAATTAAATATGATTTCGTTTGTTGGTATAATTCGAAAAGTCACAATTCATCAGTCAGCTATAATTCTAACTATTGAAGATGGAACTGGATCAATCGAAGTTCGTAAATGGATTGATGAAGGGTTAAATTCAATAAATGAAGAAAATGAAAAATATGATTCTTGGACAAATAAAAAATATGTATTTGTAGGAGGTGCCTTAAAACAATTTAATAATAAGAAAACTATACAAAATGCGGTAATTTATGCAATTGAAGATAGTAATCAAATAATTTATCATCATTTAAGTGCAATTGAAACCCATTTGAAGTCTCAAGGTGTACCTAAATCGTCATCTGGAAATGATAAATTTGAAAACAAATTATTCGTCGATAATGTTGATACAAATTCAGGTTCTCTTATTGATAGAGTTTTACAAGTTTTAAAAGATAATAGTTCTACTATGAGTGAAGGTGTTCAATTAAGTTATGTTGTTCAGAAATTGGGTATATCAAGAGAAGAAGCAAAAAAACAATGTGATGAATTAATAGAAAGTGGAAAAATTTATACTGGTTTCGACGATAATACTTATATAGCAATTTGAAAAGAATAAATATATATATTTCATTACTTCGTATATGGTTGATAATTTTTTAATTTTGAACTGAAAAAAGCAGACCATAAATCATTTTTTGTAACCAATTCACCTTGATTTACACCATGTTTATTAATTAAATTTTCTTCACCTCCACTATCCATCATTGTTAAACTTTCAGCTTTTTGTAAATTGATTTCATTAGTGGCTGATTCATTTTGATTAAGATATTGTAATCTTTTATTTGTTGAAGTTATAATTATACTTTCTTCAATGGTATTTTCAATTGAAAACATCCACACCGTAGTTGGTTTAGTTTGACCAATTCTATGAATTCTTGAAATTGCTTGTAATTCCAATGCTGTATTTACCAATGGTTCACAAAGAAAAATATGTTGAGCATTAATTAAAGTTAACCCACTTGCTTCAGCTTTTGCATTCAATAAAAAACATGTAATTTCATTTTTTGGATCTTTAAAATATTCAACAGAATCATATTTTGTACGTTGTGTTGATTGCGATGATTTTTTAACTTTTTTCAAACCAACATCTGTTGGAGTTAACGTACCATAGGAACTAATATATGAAACTCCACAAGTTTTCAAAGCTGATGCAATAAGATATAACATATCTTGCCATTGACTGAAAATTATAATTTGAATTTTCGGATTTTGTTTTCTCAAATATAAGACTTGTTTAATTATAGTATTAATTTTTGTACAATAATTAATATTACATCGTGTATTTTTAATATCTTCAATAATATCTTCAGGTAATGATTTATAAATTGAATATAATTTATCATTAACGATTTTTGAACTTTCTTCAATTTGTTTGATTTTTAATTCTGGTTCATACCTAGTAAAATTATAAATTGATGCTAACTGAACACTACTCTTACACATTGGACATTTGCTCGAACTTCTCAACCAATGTTCTAAACATTCTTTACAATATTTATGACCACATTGAGTCAATGATCCAATTGTAACTGTTGATCTACAAATTATGCAAATCACTTCTTCGTTTGATTCATTTGTTAATCCATGTAAATATCTAAATCTAGCAATGGTTGAATCCATTGTATTATTAATATTATTATGCTTAATTTTGTAAAATTGTATCTTGATCTTTTCAACATCTAAATGGTCCCTATCCAACATATCAAAAGATGGTGGTTTAACAGTATCTGAAATTTGTTGCAATTGTTTATAATAATCAATTCTAGCGTTGAAAACAGCATTACAATTTGTATTTAATTCTTTAAATAACAAAACACTCGATAACTTTTGATTTTCATATAAAATTTGTAATATTGATTGTAAATCTTGTATTAATTTAAATTGAATTGAATCTGATTCAATTTGTGCTTTAATTATTGTTAAATTACTAATTAATTCGATTAATTCGAGTTTTGTCTTGGAGGTAATTTCATCCAATTTTTTCTTTAAAAATTGATAGAATGATGAATTCAAGTCAAAATTTTTATTAATTGATGCATTTGTTGATCTTTCACCAACTATAAACATGGATCTTTTATCCAATGCTTCTGATATAATTTGTAAATATGCTGAAATCTTTTCTTGATCATTTAAAGTTTGTTCATATTCATTACCATTTGGATCGGAACTAGATGACAAAACAGGACGACATAAAATTTTGACCAAATCATTAACCCATTCATTTATATGTAAAGCTTGTAAATTCAATTGATCAGTTAAAGACGTTAAATTTTGAACAAGCATGTAAACTTTTGGCGTGTTTGCAAAATTTTTAAAATCTACTTTGATAATAGGTAATGCACCAAAAAACGTTTTGGTATTTTTAGGTAATAAATTACTGCCATTGTCAATAAAATTTCCATAATCATTAACAATAGCAACTTTGTATCCACGTGAAAGAATCTTTGAGTGAATAATTTGATTTACACTGGTGGTTGACGGTTCAAGTATTTTACCCCTGGTATCTTCAGCTAACGAATAATATTTTAGTTCTAAACGTTGATGTGAATCGTCAAATATTTCTTCATCTTCAAACGAAAATTCTTCAATGGGAATACCAGAAACTATTGAAGCTAATTCATTAGATCTTGTTGATTCTTCATACGTAAGCATGCTTTCAATTGAAAAATCAACAGGTAAAGCTCTTTCTCGTTTCATTTGTTGAAATTCTGGGTCATAATGTTGAAAATGTGATGATGCAATCAAGAAATAAAATTTATGTAGTAAAATTAACCAGTTTCTAATTTTTTGCCTAGTTGATCTAATATCTTCTGCTGTTGAATCATCTTTTAAATAGTTTTCTTCATTGGCATCATTTTCTTCTTTCTCTTGTTCTTCATAATTCTTCTTCAAAATCATTTCAAGTCTTTTAATAATTTTCTTTGTTTCACATACACCAATTTTCAAAAATTTTAATGCGATTTCTGGATAATAAATAAATTCAAAAAATTCACCCAATTTAATATATTTTTCAATTTTCTTTTTTTCAATATCACTTATATCATTAAATGCTTTTGTAATCATACTTTTTAATAAATGATCTAAAGTTTGTATCCTTTGATTTGCTTCTCCAATACCGAACATTCTTGAATATCTGGAACTTTGATGTTTCATAAATTTTTGATTACTTAAAAATAATCTACCAATCAGGGGCGAACAGCATAACTGTCTTAATTTATTTAACCAATTCCTCATCAAAATTATAATATTACCATTCAATTCCCAATCGTCCACTGTTGGTTCACCTTCAACATTCATCCCAATATCTTGTAAACATTCTTCAAATTGTTTATTATATTGATCTTGTTCAATTGCATTAAATGGGATAGATAATAAGACTCTACTTTGTGGTGGTAATTTTATATCATCATGAACCATTGATTTTGTATGACGTATTGATATTTTTGTCCACAATCGTACAAATTCCAAAGAATTATTAATTAAATATTCCCAGCTTAAATCACCAACTTGACCACTAAATGGAAAAAATTTTAAAAATTTTAAAGTTGAAAATAAATCATCCAAAGTTTTTTTAATTGGAGTACCTGAAACTCCCCATTTATGAAAAGCAGATATTAATGAAGCACTTTGAAAAGCTCGTGAAACTTGTGAAGAAACCATTTGGACTTCATCTAAAACAATTCTCCAAAATTGAATCAACATTAATGGACATTCATAATCATTTGTTCTATAAGTATCGGGAATTTGATTATGTTTTAAGGCGAGTGATATTTCATCATGTAATGCTTTTTCAAAATCAGTTTCTTTCTGCTCTTCAGTTGATTTTTCATTGGCGATATGAGGTTTCTGATAACTTAATTGAAATAAATCGCTAAATGTATAAGTTGGCTCTAAGTTCTCCTTTCCCTTTCCTTTTTGATCTTCTTCGTTTTCATTATCATAATTATCGATATCACATTCATAATAACTATGTTTTTTTGCATTTCTGGTTTTTTTAGCCTTTGCGGAATATCTTGCATAATCCAATTCTCTTGCAATAATTGAATATGTAGTAAATACCACATCAAATTTTTTTAAATATGCCGCAATAATTGCTGACTTATTTCCAAAAGCCTTATAATTACCAATACCTTTGTATACAGTGACGGCTAAACTTGGTGCTAAATGAATCATTTCATTCTGCCATTGTTTTAATATCGAATCTGGTGCTATAATTAATGTAGTTCTCCCTTTAATAATTGTTTTTGAATCACCATATTCATTTAAAGTAAGATTGAACTTTTGATCAATTTCATTTATTGGACGCTGATTTAATAATATTAATGATGTAATTTCAACTGTTTTACCTAATCCCATTTCTTCCGATAATAAGCCTTGACCTGGCAATACTTGTGGATGATTATTTTTGTCTTCATTATCTCTATATTCCATAAGATATCGTTTGACTTGTTCATAAGTTGCAAGGTTACAACTAAGGAAATTGAAATAATAAACATTTTCACCTATTTCAAGTTTTCTCCATCCATACCATAACTTATTTACCAATTCAATTATATTGTCAGGATTTATTTCTTTTATAAATTCAATTTGTTGACACCTACTCAGTAATGAATCATATACAACATTTTCGTGTTGTAATAACCAATTTACAGTTTTCTTTTGAAATTTCAATAAATCAGTTTTTAATTCTGGAATATCGAATTCCTGTATTGCTGATATTCTTTCAGTATTGTCCACAATACATCTATAAAATAATTCTGGGGAAACTTTTGACTCTTCAAGCGGTATTAAATAAGGCATAATTTTTCTAATCACTTCTTTTTTATAATTGATATTAAGATCAACAATTATATTAACGTAAAATTTTATAGTTACACATATGGAGCCATGACTTATATCTATATCGATGTATTTATCTGATAATAAACCATGTTTAGTCGAACTATTTAGTAGATAGATTTCACGCGACAAATCTTGTTCATGTCGTATTCTAAACATTAATGTACGTTTTCCTTTCTTATTAACCGATTTCACTGCGATGTAACTATGTTTATAATCGATATGTATACATGATGTGATTCTTGTGTGATGTTCACCATTGTAATTAAATGGACCACTACTTGTGATATTTGTGGTAAATAAAGTAACCGATTCGCCTTGAAAAATTTCTACTTTCCTTTTCTTATTTCCTTCATTGATTAATTGTAGTATTTCTTGTTCATTAATATCAATCATATCAAGATGAGTGTACAATCTATAAATTCTAAAAAAAAATTGTATGTAGTACACGCGATTTTCAATGTGATTCCTTCAACCTTTCATGAATAATAAAAAAAAAATATATCTGATTCATTAAAAGAAACTAATCTGGGATATAATCCACTTTACGAAACAATAATTGAACTTATATATTCATCATTCTTTCAATTCTTATCATCTCATTACATGAATCACGTTGTTCTATCAGCTAAGTGCTTTAAATTCATAGATGATTAATTTGTTATCTGAGGGGAAAGATACGTTTTTATATTGTTGGATATGTTTCTCACTGATAGTTACAAACACCAAGATCAATTTTTTTTTTTATTTTTATCTTTTTCCTTTTTTTATTGACTGATGTAAAGTGATATTTTGGTAAACCAAAAAAAAAAAAATTCTGTTTTTCTACAAAATCTTTAAAGTTGTCTTAATATTTGAATTCTCCTTGTTTTTAAATTTGAAGAAGTCTTTTACGTGCTCAATGTGTGGTTTTTTGTTTGATAAGGAAAATTATGGTTTTGTGAAAGAATTACAAATTACTATCAAATGCGCCGGGGGTTGTGAACACATGTGAATTGTAAAAAGTGCGGACCAACAGTTTTATGGCATAATGGTCACCAATTAATTAAGCAAAGTGTGTTGAAATCAATATTTCTCAAGGTTAGAGATTCATTAGTTCTAATATAATAGCATCTAAATAATCCACATAACAATAAAAAATTAATATACTATTTATAACTGAAACTTCTATTAACTTAAAACATTCATATTTTTCTCTAATATGAAAGTTATCTCTTCAAAACAGCATGTCAACAACTGTACTCTAATCATATTTAGGTTCTTTCAAAGTCATCTAGAATATTCTAGATGCTTACTTTCTTTTCTTATTTCTTTACTTCATTTCGAAGTTTCTTTCCCAATTCTAGATTATGCTAGAATCTCTTTTCCAAAAGCTATTTCTTGCTTAGAATATTCAAAACAATATTCTTCGCGCTTCCATATAGTTTGCAGCCAAAATTCAGTACTGCATACACAACTTTTATGTTAGTATTATATTGCGTTTGTGTCACCATATATCAACAAAGTGTTTCAAATGTGAAATGTAAAATAGTATTTTGGCACAAGTAACAAATTACCCCGGATTAAGATGTGTGTCGGATATGATAGATCTTATCTACATCAAAATTCTTAGCCGCATTTATTGTAAGGCGGATTAAAGTTTGGTGATTTTAATGTTTTAATGTGGAATGTGAACTTTTATCAAGGATCCGGAGCCATCTATCAAATGCTGGATCTTGTGCTGGTGGATACATCCAGGGACTGCATCTACAGATTGAGATTAAATATACGGGAAGGTGCGCCTTTTTTTTTTTTTGCCTTCAGGGTTGTTTTTTAAAGTCGATACACTTCGTTGTATATTAATAAATTTTATTTTTTCTTCTTTCTATGATTGAAGCACCATTTAAATTTAAATCAAAGGTTTTTGCAGGTTTTATATTAGATTCACGGGGAATTCCTTGTGAATCTTCGTCCTCTTCCTGTATTGTTGAAGATATTTTAGTGACATTTGCTAGCGCTGCTTCTTCTTCCATTCTATGTACTGCTGTTGAAACATCAAATGCATCACGTAAAGCCACAGCAGCGGGGGAGTATAAATCTTGATTTAATGACATTTTATATTTCTTAGAATATTTTTCCATAGACGGTGTATTGTGTGATTGTATCGGATGTGAGTAAGTTGTTGATGTTGTTTCTGATGTTGTTACTGTTGGTAAACGTGGTACTTTATATGAACTTTCTTGTTTAATCCATGGATCTTGTAATAATTCATCAATGGTATATCTTTCTTTTGGGTCAACGGTTAATAATTTGGATACACAGTTTTTAGCGCCGTCACTTATTTCATCCCACCAAGGTTGTAAAAATGTAAATTGACCCTTTGCAACTTTTTCAGTTAAAGTTTCAATTCTTTCATCGTAAAAAGGTGGGAATCCGCATAATAAAGTATATAAAACACAACCAATAGCCCACATGTCGACTTCTTTACTATATCTTTCATCTCTAACAATTTCCGGAGCGGTATAACCAACAGTACCACATGGAGTTTTTGTATTATGTTCCCAAATTTGTTTTGATAGACCAAAATCTGCCAATTTCACAATACCAATGCCACCACCACCATAACCGGGGATAAAATCACCTTCATCCTTTTTTGTATTTGGATCATCACTTTTTCTTAATTTACTAATTGGGTTTGCACTTGGTTTAAATTCAATTGGTTCAAATAATATATTCTCCGGTTTAATATCTCTATGGACCACACCCACGTTTTCGTGTAAATATCTAATAGCTTGTGCAATTTGTACAATAATCCATCTTGACAAATCTTCAGAAAAATAAGTGTATTTCACAATCATTGTAAAGATCTCCCCCCCTGAAACTAATTCTTGCACGATAT
Organism: Insectozyma coleopterorum; assembly: GCA_030565325.1. Classification (NCBI taxonomy): domain Eukaryota; kingdom Fungi; phylum Ascomycota; class Pichiomycetes; order Serinales; family Debaryomycetaceae; genus Insectozyma; species Insectozyma coleopterorum. Next base: position 16,643 of record JAJMBM010000165.1, read on the forward strand.
AATAATAAGTTGGTGAATCGATAAATTCAATGAATTTAATGGTATTCTTATGATTTAACTGTCTCATTATGGTAACTTCTTTAAGAACAGCTTGTTTTTGTTTTTGATCCATTTGAAATTTTCTTAAGATTTTGATGGCAACTTCTTTACCAGTTGGTATATATAATGCTTTATAGACTACTGAAAACGCACCTTCGCCCATATGATCTAATATTTTATAATTATCTAAACCAGGAAATTTCTTTTCCACTTGTTTTTGTAAATTTTCTTCTTCGACTAATTTCGAAGCAATTTGATGGTTATAATCTTGGATATCATTGTTATTTAAAGTTGCATCTGATGTTGTACGGTCTACATTGATGCCATTTTGTTCAACTGATTCGAAGTTGCTTTCGTGACCATGTGCTCTATCGAAAGTGAGTTGCTGTTCTGGTTGCGGGAGATCTCGTTTCAGTTGTTGTTGTTGTTGTTGTTGTTGTTGTTGTTGTTGCTTTGATTGAGCAGACGATGGGGAGTAAGTAGTATAACGTTGACCTTTCTTATTCTGTCTCAAATCATTTGCTTGTTTGCCATGTCTAATAAAAGCTTTAAGGTTTTCAAACATCTGTTTATTAGTAGTAACGTGGTTTAGTTAATGAAATTGGTACGAATATAGTAGATTGTTAACTAGATATAGCAAAAAGATGACAAGAACTGAATGAATGTGACCTATAAAATAAAAGGGTAATGATAAAGAGAATGAAACAACGGAAAAGAAAAGAAAAGAAAATAAATGGGAAAAAAAGTTTTGAATTGAAATTTAAGTTTTTATTTAAAAAAAATCAATAGCAAATGCAGTAAACTCTTATATAACAAACCACCCAGTAATTCACCATACTTTAAATCATATCTCAACAATGTACATGTACCATGTTGTTATATTTTGTGTGTGTCAATTTTGGACCCATACGCAACTAGCTGTGTTACCTGCTTGATTTTTCTAATGCGTTGTTTCATTTCCTGTATTATTTCTTTCATCTGGTACTACTCATTATCGCTTATTCTTCATTTCGTATTATCTGATTAGTTATTATAGCATTTGTCAGATTCAGTAATATTAATATTATTATTATCATGAGTATTACTTTGTACGTAGTTTCCACTGTTTGCAAAAAGAGCAAGCAATTCAACGTTTGCATTATCTCCGTTTGTAATGGAGGTACTAAGCATTAAATTATATATCTATGAATCACATACAACTACAAGCTGCACTTTACTGCACAGAGGAAAAAATACAGAGGAGGTTTTTTTAAACAAGTGTTGAAATGTTGACGTATATAGTTTGTAATTATTTTAGTAATCATCTATTATAAAACTAAATCTAAACTATAACCACTTTATGGATTAAAATTTATTTATTAGTATTCTAATTAATCTTCGGTTGCTCAATCTAAGTTTAGGTTATAAAAATTTTATAAAATATCTATTTACGAAATTACGTATTGCAAAATTGAAAAACGAGAAGATTACGAAACAAGCAAAATATAATATTTTCTTTCTTTTTTTTTTGCTCTGTAAAACATTGTGGGTGGTGGTTGTGCTAGACGCATTTTGACCAGAAGAAAAGTGTTAACTATCAATGGCTAATTAATTCTTATTACTTAACTTAGTTGAATAAGTGACAAGATAACGCGGCTGCTTGTTTTTGCTCTACCGGTTAACCGCTTAATAAGTTGCGTCACCCAAAATGTTACAAAACACAAATTCATTCTAAGAAAAACAAGTCAAATTACGTATGTGAAGTAATTCAATTGTATTTGAAAAAGTTCGAAAACACTATATCTGTTGAACTACGCTAGTCCCTATGATCGTCACATAGTAACTAACTCGATGTTCTTTGTTTTAGTGGGTGTTTTACACTATTCCATTCATTCCGAATAGTACTGACATTTCCAAGTTATAATAATACAGTGAGACAGCAACACACTGTGATTTTGATAGCTATTTACAATATGATAAGATTTTATCCAATCTGGATAGTATATAATTATACATAAATATCACATCTTATTAATGTGTTCAATTGATTTTGCGATCTTCATTTGTACCCCAAACTTGTTTGACCATGATGGTATATTCCTATACCACCAGCTAAAATGCGGCTAATTTTTTGCTTTTTTTCCGTTTTTCTTACTATCCGAATATTTATGTTTAATTAATGGTATTAAAGAGTGAGATACATCGAGATTTTCATTTATAATTTCAAGTTTAACTATTTAATATGAATATTGCTCACGATATAATATTTCAATTTCATTTTATTACAACTAACAATCTTTACAATGATTCATTAATTCTGTTTTTTATTCACATGTAAATTTTTGGTATTCTTTTTCATCTCTTGAGTGTACTGACCAAATGTCGATTCGAATATTTTATAAATCGAATTAAATTTCACAATTTCTCAATTTAAGCATGTCAATTACTACTCCACCAGCTATTGTTTTCACCGATTGGGATGGCACTGTAACATTACAAGATTCTAATGATTACCTTACTGATAATTTAGGTATGGGAAATCCAAAACGTATGGTCCTAAATGATAAGATTTTGGAAGATAAAATCAACTTTAGAGATGGTTTCAGAGAAATGTTAAATTCGATTCCAACTCCATTTCCAGAATGTATTGAAATCTTACATAAAAATGTTGAACTCGATCCTGGTTTTAAATCTTTTTATGAATATTGTAAACTGAAAAACATTCCAGTCGTTGTTATTTCAAGTGGCATGAAACCTATTATTTATTCTTTATTGGAATCTTTAGTTGGTGATACAGAATTACCATATATTGAAATCATAAGTAATGACGTAAGAGTAGATGGCGACAATTGGGAAATTCTATTTAAAGATCCAGATAGTCCTTTTGGTCATGATAAGGCAAAATCTATAAAAGAATATTTGGAAAAACATGGTTATGACGATCCAAGTATTCAAAATGCACCAAAATTATTTTATTGTGGTGACGGTGTTAGTGATTTATCAGCTGCTAAAGAAACTGATTTATTATTTGCAAAACACGGTAAAGATTTAATAAAATATTGTATTAGAGAAAATATTCCTTATACTGAATTTAATGATTTTAGTGACATTTTAAATAAATTTACAAAAATTATGAATGGTACTAAGAGTATTAATCAATTTACTGAAAATCCAACTTTATAAACCAACAAAAAAAAAAAAAAAAAACCAAAAAAAAAAATAAGTATTCCATTAATTTTTTCAGGTGCCAAATAAAGAGTTATCAGATAAATGAAAATAGATTTATGGATATATTCAAAGAAGTAGCAAATATTTTAAATTGAATCACCATTGCATGATGAAATTGTTTAAGTCTTAAGTAGTAGAAATCAAGAAGAGAATTTTACCCATCTTAAATTACTTGCATAAGCTGTGTCTTTCTCGTGCGAATCGTTCGATTTGTTTTTATATTTTCCCAACTCTTCTTTTGTTAAAAAGCTTTTAAAAGATATCAAATGTAGTTATCTATTGATAAAAATCTACCCGCAGGTATTTGATCGTTTAAAACGATTGTTGAGCTTGTTTTGTTCAAATTCTGACATTCATATAACAAGTTTTCCATTTTCTTCTATATACAGGGCTACATACTGAAAATGGATAATACTCTCGTTGCGTAAAAATCAGTAGCCCAAGTATTTAAGCCTTTCGGGGTTTGGTCTATTTAAGCGATTCACTCTCGTGAAGTTCTTACATATATTCATGTTTCAATATTTGTGTTTTTTAGAGAAATTCTTATTGGTTGTAAAGAATGCCTGTTTCAAATGTAGATTAAAATTATCGACTTTAGGTTCATCTTTTCAGAAAATAACTGTTTGGTGATTAGTTTATTCTATTTTTGACTTGCCACAATTTAAAATATGGAAAGAAATTAGGAACTTTAGTAATGTAATTTTATTCCTAATCAAGATTTTCCTATAATAAAACTAAATGAAATAAGAACTTTTTTATTCAAAGTTACATTGATTTTTTATGTTTTCTGTATTCTTCTCTTTCTTCTTTTACTAAATGTGCCCAATACGCCTTTACTTCAAATTTTGAATTTTTTATCATTTATTATAATGCAATAAATATCAAATAGATAGATATGTGCATTGTAATTAATGTAGCAACTCTAACATGCGAGCGTGGTTTGATAATTACAATGCACTAATTATACGCAAATGTACGAAGGAAAAAAAGAAACAAGGGCTTTGACACTTTTAAAAAAAAAAAAAAAGCCCCTTAAATCTCGATGATTTCAGATCTTAATTATTCGCTTCATATGTTCTGTGATCGTTTAACTAATAAAACATGCAAGTAAAAAAAAAAAAAAGAAAACAAATTTTCATTTGCAAATCGAACAATTTTATGGAAAGTTTCAATCATTATATATTCTCTACATTTTAAAAAAATTGTCACCCATCTTTATGCACAATTTTCTGAATAATTGTTATATAATAATATCAAAATATCAAGAAATTATTATTGACACATCAAGAAAAAAAAAAATTCTTATTTCATTTATTATAGTTACATGGCTTGAGATTCAATTATGGCTGGTCCAGAGAATGCTGAAGTTTCCAAAACTACTATTGTAAATTCAACTGACAAGAATACAAAAGTAATTTCAGATGATAAGATATGTACTACTGATAGTACTTCATCTGATAAGATATGTACTAGCGATACTACTAGTGTATCGACTACATCTGATGATTCTTCATCAAGAGTTAAACGAATGTTGATTACTTCAAAAAAGGCTTTAAAAAAATATGGTGCTTTTATTGGTCCTGGATTAATGATTTCGGTCGCATATATTGATCCAGGTAATTATTCAGCCGGTTGCGCGGCGGGTTCACTGAATCAATTTTCATTATTATTCGTTGTATTAATAGCGAATATATTTGCCATTTTTTTACAAACTTTATGTATTAAATTGGGTACTGTAACTGGTTATGATTTGGCTAGATGTTGTAGGGAATATTTACCAAGCAAATTAAATTGGGCATTATGGATTCTTGCTGAATGTGCAATTGTTGCCACTGATTTAGCTGAAGTTATAGGTACAGCGATTGCATTGAATATCTTGTTAAGAATCCCGTTACCAGCTGGTGTTGTGATTACTTGTGTCGATGTTTTAATAGTTTTGGTTGCTTATAGAGCAGACGCGGCTTCGATGAAATTAATTAAGATCTTTGAATACGTTGTCGGTGTATTAGTCCTCATTGTTGTCATTTGTTTTGCAATCATGTTATCTCGTATTGAGGCTAATGTTGGTCATGTATTTAGAGGTTTTGTTCCAAGTAAACAAATGTTTGACGGTGACGGTATGTCGTTGGCTGCTGGATTATTAGGTGCTACAGTCATGATACATTCAATTTATTTAGCGACAAACTTAACTATTCCAAGACTTCGAGAGTATGATATTAAACATGGATTGGTCGATTTAGATTTGATACATTCCAGTGATGAGAAATTAAACTCATATGAATCAGAAGTTGAATATTTTAGTAAATCGTATAAACCTTCAAGTAGGGCAATTGCATATTCTTTTAGATATGCAATTATTGAAATGGTGGTCACTTTGTTCACGGTTGCCTTGTTTGTTAATTCTGCAATTTTAATTGTTGCAGGAGCTACTCTTTATGGTACGCCAGATGCTGAAAATGCAGATTTATATTCCCTTCATGATCTATTATCCAAAACAATTGCTCCTGCTATGGGTACTGTCTTTATGCTTGCATTGTTATTTTCTGGTCAAAGTGCTGGAATTGTATGTACTATAGCTGGTCAAGTAGTTTCAGAAGGTCATTTGAATTGGAAACTAAGACCATGGCTAAGAAGATTGATCACTAGATCTATTTCCATTATACCTTGTTTGGTGATTGCCGTTTGTTTGGGAAGAAATGGATTAGGTATTGCGTTGAACATTTCACAAATTATAATTTCAATTTTGTTACCCCCTTTAACTGCTCCATTAATTTACTTTACTTGTCGCCATAAGTACATGACTATTGAAGTGATTGATAATGAAGGAAAATATGATTATGAAGATGAACAAGGTACAAGATTTAGAAAAATGACCAATAATTGGTTAACTTCAATTTGTGCTGTTCTTATATGGATTTTCATTTCAATTTTAAACGTATATGCTATTTACGATATGGCAAAGAATGGTGTAGCTTCTTAAATGTATACCATACCATATTTGTAAATATGAATATATGCAAGTAATGCAAAAACTGAAGGTATAAAACAATATCAGAATATTTACACAAATTAAGCTTGATAAAAGCCAATTGATAATTGGTTTTATTGTTCAATTTTTGTCATGGAGGTTTATTTATTTTTGTTTACAAATAAGTAAGAGAATATTAACAATAATATTTCAAAGGATAATTAGCTTGCAAGATTTTACTTAGAATTTTCGATTGTTATTTCAATGTCTAATTAGATGTCCCAGTACGACAGGTATCACACATGCACAATTAAATATAATCATATTAACTAATTTAAAGTATAAAAGTTTTACAAGAGTATATACTAATATAATCTTGTATATATGTATAGAAAGGATAGATATTTTATTCAATATATATTAATATTGTTGAAACCAATAAAATTAGAGATTCACTAGGAGTATAATAATAGCATCTAAATAATATAATAATAAACTACTTTTTATAACTTAAACTTTGATTAACATTAAAAATTGATTATTTTTTTCATTTTATATATAAAAGTTATTCATGTAAAACAATATGTGGACAATTCCACTCACATTCATATTCTTTCAAAGTCTTTTCCAATTCTAGGTTACTCTAGAGTATTCCTGAGTTATATTTTTCCAAAATTGTTTTCCAATTCTAGAATATCGTCTTTAGTGCCTTTTCCTATTTTACTTTTTCTAGAATATCTATTCAAATCTTGCTTAGAATATTCACAAAGAGTATTCTTCGTGGTTTCATATAATTCGCAGCCAGAATTCTTTACTGAATAAACTACTTCTAGATAAGTATTACTTTTGTAATACCAACCATACATATTTACATGGAATTTAATTCATAAAATTTTAGAAAATAAAAATATATTATATAATATAAACTATTCAGTACAGAGCTCAATGATACTATTATGCGGCTTTTCTGATGGATGAGCGTCTAATTTTCCATTTAATATCTGTTCGAACTTTACCAGTGAATCTACTTGTTATATCTTCTCTTTGTTGAAGATTGAAGTAATATGATAAACTAATTTCTTGTAAAAGAAATATTAAAAAGTGTTTATAATTACGATTTAGTAGTTCTGAAACTGAATACGTCACTTATTCGGTCCATTTTTTTTGTAGTTAATATATGATTTATCTTATTTGTTTCAATGATAGACTTATGGTGGCGATCTGTGACTGAATAATTGTGGCCGATAAATTTTAAATTTTTATCTTTCTCTATCTATTACTTGAAATTGCAACACAAGTAGTAAAAATATGCTTCTTAAAGAAGCACGAATAGAAACATACAATAATATATAATTTAAATAGATGCATTTAAAATTATAAAAGTGATTTATTAATTTTGCTATTTTAGAACTTCTTTTAAGCAGCATTACAATTCATGTCAAGTCTACAAATTGGCGCTACCTGTTGCAACGCATTTACATAGATAGATACCACCCTTTTGATTTAATAGAGTATTTTATGATATTAACTTATCAATATCATTCTCCATTAATGGATTCAAGAGACTGTTGTTTATAACATTGACCATAAAATTTCAAATTTTATTGTTTTCATTTTTCCATAGTAAAGGTTCTTATGAAACATAGAATACAAGTAACAATACAACATACACAGTGTACCAAAAATTGATGGTACAAAGTGGCTGAATTTCTCTAAAAAGACTTAAATAGTCCTTTTAGATATATACATACTTATTACTTATAAAAACATTACGATGCAATCGAAATTAAACTAAAATCGGCTCAAGTAATTATGTGTTTTGTCGTTCTATAGGTAGATAAACAACCATAAACAATAACAATTGATATTGAATGTTAGATATAATTTAATTATATCACCATTTTCAAACATTCATATCAAGAAAATTGAAGATGATCAGAATAATGTATTATCTCAACGAAAGCTTAACTGAATATATTTATGTCAATTTAAAAAAAAACTAATACAATTATTCAATAATGAAATTTCATCACATAATTAATCGTAATAATCCTTTTGTTTCATTTTGACGTATAATGTCAAAATTACTATTGTGAATTTCTGCATGGTTAGAGAAGTGTTAAGATTATTCATCTCATAACCCAACAAAAATTTGTTTTTATACTCTTAAATTAGCTTAAGAAAGAATCTTTTTGTAAACTACAAATAATTTAGCGCTGAAACTGTTCAACTCTATTTAATATATATTAAAAATCTATAAATAATAAACCAACAAGGAAATAAAACTGTTAAAAACTTTTGAAAACGAAGATATTAACAAAAAACTAAAAAAAAAAAAACCAAATAGTTCTAAATAATTAAATATTTAAAAAAAACAATAAAAGATTATTACAATAATAATCCCACGACTGCAATAATACCTGCACGGATTGACAATTTAACATTTGAACCAGAACCTTCAGCAACGTGGGCACTTGGCGCATGAGGTTTGAAAGTTTCAGTTGATCCTTCAAGTTCAATTGATAATGTGTATTGAGCCAATGAATTTGTACCTTCATGACCTGCAATTTCTGTTGATAATGTAGCAGCAACCGATGCAGATTCTGATCCTTCAGTATGCGTAATACTTGCTTGATCAGCTGGCGAGGATGATGGTTCAGATTCACTACTAGCTGGTGAACTTTCTGCAACTAAAGATGATTCTTCAGTAATTGGGTAATCAGTCGCGTCAGTACTGTGAATTCTAGTTATCGTAGCTAAACCCATCGTGATTGGAACTTCAGTACATGTATCTTCTAAGCAATTAGTAATTGTGACAACTGTGGTTTCTTGGTTGGTTATTGTAGATGTGGTTTCGACAGAAATGGGACTGTAAGTAATGGAATTGGTTAAAACGTTAGTTATTGTAGTGAAACCTGTGGTGATTGGAACTTCAGTGCATTTGTTTTCCGAGCAACTAGTAATAATAACAACAGTAGTTTCTTTGGTTATAACAGTTGAAGAAGAATGATTTGCACCTGTTGAAGTAATTGAAGAAATAATACTGGCTTCCGTAATAGATGGCACATATGTTGATGAAGCGCCACTAGATTCTAATATTGACAAAACTGGAGTTAATGATGATTCATTCATTACCAGGTTTGGTAAAACAGGAGTTGTTGATGCTATAGGTGAAGATGATTCACTGATTACTATATCTGATGAAGATATAGATGAAGATGATCCACTAGTTACCAAGTTTGATGCAACAGAAATTGATGAGACTATTGCTGATGATGATTCACTAATTACCAGGTTTGATGATGTAGGAATCGATGAGACCATAGATGAAGATGATTCACTAATTGTCAAATTTGGTGAAACAGAAGTTGTTGATACTATAGGTGAAGATGATTCACTGATTACTATATCTGATGAAGATATAGATGAAGATGATCCACTAGTTACCAAGTTTGATGCAACAGGAATTGATGAAACTATAGGTGAAGATGATTCACTAATTACTATATATGATGAAGATATAGATGAAGATGATCCACTAGTTACTAAGTTTGATGCAACAGGAATTGATGAAACTATAGGTGAAGATGATTCACTAGTTACCAGGTTTGATGAAGACATAGATGAAGATGATTCACTAATTGCCAAATTTGGTGAAACAGGGGTTGTTGATACTATTGCAGATGATGATTCATTAATTACCAAGTTTGATGATGCAGGAATCGATGAGACTATAGATGAAGATGATCCACTAGTTAGCAAGCTTGATGCAACAGGAATTGATGAAACTATAGGTGAAGATGATTCACTAGTTACTATGTCTGACGACGATATAGATGAAGATGATTCACTAATTGCCATATTTTGTGAAACAGGAGTTGTTGATACTATTGCTGATGATGATTCATTAATTACCAGGTTTGATGATGCAGGAATCGATGAGACTATAGATGAAGATGATTC
>JAJMBM010000166.1:0-26358 GCA_030565325.1 Insectozyma coleopterorum
TTTTTTTTTTTTTTTTTTTAATATCACTTTAACCATGGACGAGAAAGTCGATTCTAATCAACGAGATTCATTACAGATTAATATAAATGAATCGTCTGATACAAATGCATCTTCAATACCAAGTTCTCCAGAACAACAAGAAGATATAGATCAAAGAATCTTACATCCCTTCTCGTCGAATTCAAGCATAAACAATGATGACGATTTAAAACATTTGAATCTAATTTCACCACCTACTTCTCCAAGATTATCAAATACAACATCAAGTTCAATGAAATTTAATTACGATGATAATGTTATATTTTCAGATTCCGATGAATTAGCGTCACAGTCGTCATTGGATTTACAGAATTCAAGTAAAAGTATTACCTTCCAAATTGAAAAATTGTCAAATAATTTAAAACCAACAATAAGTTCTGAAGAAGAAGAAGAAGAAGAAGAAGAAGAAGAAGAAGAAGAAAGAGCCGGGATAATAATAATAGATAATAAAAACATTTCAACTCCAAAAAATAAAAGTAAAAGATCTACTTCTGAATCACCTTCAAGAAGAAGACTGAGCTCGCCAGATACGAACGATTCAATCTCGACAAAACGGAAAAAAATTAGACGAAAATCAAAAGAACAAAGTGAAAAATCTGCAAAATCAAATGAAATCACAGGTAGTGGATATACGTCGATGCCTGCAAGTGGGAAAGTGTTTAGGAATTTATTAATTTTAGAAGAAAACTTGCGAGAACAAGTGATTAGACAACGAGCAATGAGAAGGAAATATCTTACATTTCTATCAATATTATGTTCAATAATTGCAACATTAACACATTACATATTATTATCAAATCCTCCACTACAAGGTACATCAAAAGTTATACTACAATTCTGTTTACTAGCAACTATAGTAACATTGATGTTGTATCATTTATCCGGTGAATACCAAAAAACAATTGTTTTACCTCGAAAATTCTTATCCTCAACGAATAAAGGATTACGACAATTGAATATCAGATTGGTTAAGATTAAATTACCAATCATTGATAAGTTTATTGATTTGATACGAGAAGTCATCTCAACTTTGATTGAATTTATAATGAATGGATTTCACAAAATTTCACCAAATTCAATTAATAATCGAAATTCAAAAATTGAAATATTTTTAATTAAATGTAAATCACAATTTCAATCAAGAATCGGTGTAAATGATGTCAAATTGGTTTTAAATGCAAGAGTTTTTAACACTGATATAAGAGAAAGTTGGGAAATCTATAGAAGTGAATTTTGGATAAATGAGGGTGCAAGAAGAAGAAATAATTTAATAAACTTTATAAACAATGAAACAACTAATTCGACCACCTTAAATGATACTAGTAAAGGTTTGGTTAGAAGAAGGAAAAGAAAGTCAACTTCAATACCAACAAAATTAAGTGAACAAAACTTGCAAAAATTGTCAAATGAAACTAATTAGTAATATATAGATTAATTTTAATTTTTTTTTTTTTTTTTTTTTTTTTAATCTTTATCTCATCGCATTATGTCAGATATCAAATCTAAACAACCTTCAAGAAAGGGTAAGAAATCATGGAGGAAAAACATAGATATAAAAGATATAGAAGAGAAATTGCAACAAAATAGAGAAGAAGAGATTGTAAAAGGCATAAGGAACAACAACAACGATGATGATGATTTTATAATCGATGATAAACCGACTGCAAATATCAAAGCACCTAAGAAACTAAAAACCCATGAAATTTTAACAAACAAATCCAAAATTGCCCCCTTGATTAATCCAAAGAAATCCAAGGATAAAAATAAGATCCAAGGAGTATCCAAGACAGATTTATTGAAATTGATAAAGTTAAAAGGTGGGAAATATGGTGAAGAAAATAAATTGTTGAATAAAATTGAAAACCACGGATTAATAAGTGGTTCAAACGTTGATTTATGGGATACAAAAGAAGAAGAAGAAGAAGTTAATGTGAAATGGATTAAATATTCAAAATCAACTTCTGAAGTTACAAAAGCAACTAGAGCTCCAAAAACTTTCAAAACTGCTCCAATTAAAATTGTTTCAAATGATTTAACTGAAAAATTCATACATGCTGGGAAATCTTATAATCCATCATTAGAAAGCTGGAAAGAATTAATCGATAAAGAATTTAATATAGAATATAAACGTGAATTGGCAAGACAACAAGCTGATGATTTCCAAAAGAGAATACAAGAATTGGTAATTACTTTAAAAGATGGTATGTTGACTGATTCAGAAGACGAAGATGAAGAAAAAGAAGAAGTGGAAAATGATGATCATGATGATGTTAAAGATTTCTCCTTGTCTATTAATAAACCAACTGCAATTAAAATCAAAACTAAAACTAAGAGGAATAAAGAAGCAAAACATAAGAAAAGAATGGAATTAGAAAAAGAAATTAAAGAATTGAAAATACAATTGAAAGATTTACATAATTTAGATGAAATATTAAAACAACAACAGGAAAAGGAAGACAATAATAAACCAAAATCAAAAAAGAGAAAATTAAAAGATAATAAATTATATAAGTACCAACCAATTGAAACACCATTGGAAATTAAATTATCATCTGAATTAACAAATAATCTTAAAGATTTAAAACCCGAAGGTAATTTGTTCTATGATCAAATGTTAACTTTACAATCAACTGGGAAAATAGAAAGTAGAATACCAGTTTCAAAAAAGAGAAAATATGGTAAAAAAGTTACTGAAAAATGGTCTTATAAAGATTTCAAATAAATTCATTAAAAATAATATACACATTTCTTATTCCTTCTTTTATTGCCAATTCCAGTCTCCAAATACATAACCTCTAAATAATCTTTCTCTTAATACGAAATATTGATCTCTATATGGAGTCCAGTATCTTTGAGGAATTTGTTGAATAGTCTTAAAACTTTCCGGTGCTATTGCATCGCTTTGTTGTCCTCTTTTGACTCCAGTTAGATAAAAATCTCGTTTTAGCATTTTATCATCAAATTCATCTAAATTATATCTATCGTTTTTATATCCGTTATCCCAATATCTAATATATTGTACACCATGACCTGCAAGTCCAAAAAATGCAGTCATTATAGCATATGGTAATAATCCTTCAAATGGGACGGGCATTTTCGAAAATCGATTATTATTGAAATTGGTAGTTGTTGTTGTAATGTGTATCAATTAATTTTTGATTGGTGAGAATCAAATATAAAATTATTGGGAATCGTGCGCGACTTTTCACACTAAGTTAAGACTATATATATATAACTTATATACTTTATAAACTGAATGCTAGATGACGATAGATAATCATCCCTCTCAACCTCTTTTTCTCAAATTAAAACACATTTCTTATCTATTCATTAAATCATCTCCGGGTGAATTTTATCTGTTAACACTTGATTGTTTTTGGTGTATCTGTGTCGTTGATGCAGTGAAAATTCAAGTTTGTTTGACTCTAATTTTTCAAATCTTCTTCTAAATTCATTAATTTGTATCTATTTATAAAGGTTTGGTACCCTAATGGTTTCAAGAATCAGTCAAGCTCTTTCCTCAACAAAGTTGTGAATTCGCCCTGCTTTAATCTAACTCTCAATATCTTGTAACATATGTGTATTAGTCGATAAAGGTATTTATTCTTTTATATGTGTTGTACATTCTGATGACTTGGTGAACTTTGAAACCTAAAACATGTAGATATCTTTGTTGTTTTGCCTAGTGGATCAATATATTAAGTTTCCATTTAAATAGATGCAACACCCATTTATTGAATATCTATCAGTCCCAGGAGCGAAATATGCATCGGTGTACGCTTGTAAGCACTAGTTCCCTTCTTTTGTGTCGCTATCTCTATATTTTGAAATAATTTGTTTCCACTTTTAATAAATCCGAAAATAAATATATATTATTTATCTTTTAGATCTTGTCATATTTGAGTCTAAAGTAATGAAACAAATCAGGTTGTGTGTTGAATAATCTAGCATATGATGCAAAGTCTTTATAACTCATGACGAATTTTTGATATTCTAAGGTTGATTGGTTTATAGAAAACAGCGGTAGTACATTGTACCATGGAAATTTCCTAATTCGACTATTACAATAAGGTAGCCTAGGTCGTCAATTTCCTCATAGTGACAGAGCTAAATTATAAATACACTATTGAAGAATCAAACAATTACTATTATTCTCAATAGGAAATACCCAAACTTATAACAACAACTTAAATTAACTGATTAAAATGTCTAACCCTGAATTAACTAAATTAAATCCAAAAAGTAGCGATTGATAACTCTTTCTTTCGTCTGTAAAGGTGTGTGTTCTACTCTACATCGTGGTCTGATCAATGTTCGATCAATACCTTTTTTCGTGCTCATCTATCTCGAAACATCTCTGGGTAAATTGCTGCAAAAAAAAAGAGATTTATCTTTAACAAACTTATTATTCATTCAATTGCCATACGATTTGTACAAATTTTGATAAATTAACCACTTGCTTTTGCAGGTTTAATAACCAAATATCACCAACTAATAAATCATTTGGTATTGGTCTTTGTTTAAAATCTTTTATTAAACATTTATTTATAAACTGTTTAAATTCATTTGTCCAATAAATATTATCAATTTCATTATCTTTTAAAGTTAAATCACTTTTACTTATTGAATCTATCACTTCTATTGGTCCTAATGAAATTTCTAACGGGAATTTCCCATTTGCAACTTCTAGCAATGAAATTCCTAACGACCAAATATCAGATGTAATTGAATATGAACATCCTGTGATCCTTTCGGGCGCCATATAAAATTGTGTACCTACAAATGTATTTGCTATTGAATCCACTGCTTCTCCACTAACGCCAAAGTCACATAATTTGACATTCCCCTTTGTATCTAATAAAATATTTGACGGTTTTATATCTCGATGAATTATATTTCTTGAATGTAAATAATGTAATCCTTGTAATATACTATTTGCAATTTTACCTAACACTTTTTCATTAAGTCTATTTGATTTGTCTCTTTTTAAAACTTCTTTATATATTGCATCTAATGAATTTCCATCCATATATTCCATCGTTATGCCGATAATACTTTGCTTTTCAATTAGAAATGTTCCATAGTATTGTACTATATTTGAATGTTGACATTTTCTTGCAACTTCTAATTCTCTGAATATTTGTTTTCTAATATCAGGATTTGTATCGGTTAAAATTTTTTTCAAGGCAAATATTTGTTTACTTGGTAGTTGATTAATTGTACATTTTGAAACAAACCCTCCATTACCTTCGCCTAATTTATTCAATTCTTTAATCTGATTAGTATTTGCATAAAAATTCCAATCCTTGGGTGTTAGATCTATAATATTTGTTGGAAATTTTAAAGTAGAATCAAAGGAAAATTCATCATAATCATCATTATTTGTTGAATTTGAATTTCCAGCTTCAGCTTGCTCGTAATTTGATGTTGAAGGCGGTGGTTTTCTTTTTAATTTAGAATTTGACGACGAGGAAGCAGCTGACGTTATTGTAATTGGAGTTGAAGATAAAGAATTTGACGACGAAGTTGTTGAATGTGATTTATTCAACGATGGAGTTTGTAAATTTAAATTTCGTAAAGGATCATTAATTAGTTCGTAATCTGAATCATTAGAATTGTTATTATTATTTATTGGTGTTTGATGGGTATTATTATGAATCGACGGAATACTTAGATTTGGTAATACTCTATTATGGTTCTTCGTTCGTTTTGTGTTGGGTATATTGAAAAGTGGTATCCCAGACATCTCTCTCCTCCCCCTCTATTGAAAATAAATACAAACGGAATGAAGTATTGCAGGTTATTACAAGTCTTTTTTTTTAGTGTTGTGTTGTCAATTGGAAAATGATCTAGCCTTTTGAGATTTTCATGAGAAGTGATGAGATTTTGTCTGTCATAAATAACACAAAAATACAATAGTGAAAGATGAAATTCGAAATAAAAAGGAATAAACCTGAAACAGGTAAAATAAAGCTAAGAATTAGAGAAAGACTAAATGATATATAAATAGATAGAATCTTGAAAAAAAAAAAAAACAAATTTTGGAGAAGAACGGTCAATATATATATTAATGATGAATAGTTTAGTATTCTAACGAGTAGTGTCAAAATACTAAATTATTGATAATAGAAAGCGCAAGCGATAGGAAAAGGTAGATTCAATATATAAATAATTGAATGAATATGGGTTTTGACTTCTTAATTTGACTTATTGATCTTTATTTGTCGTTTTAGACTTAATTTGTCTTATACATTCGAGATAAAACTAACAAATATTAAACTCAATAATTATAATTAACTATATTATTATAGATATTATTCTCTGCTATTTATATTATTTCTCTAATACGTGTCTTGCCTAATTCAGCTGATCATATTGCACGACCCCGGATATATGGTGATTGATTGATCGGGAATTATTTTCATCAATTTAAATTCATCAAGAAGTAAACAAGACCATACATGTATATAAATCAACTATATGCAGAGATTGTCACTTACTTCTTTCTTCTTTTGGTTGGTGGGTTTGTTGATTTCGATCTCTTACCATTCTTCTTTTGTTCTTTCACTTTTATCAACTTATCCTTTTTCGAGTCGATTGTGTCACCGCCTTCTTCTTGTTCGTCTGGCACATCTTCCATATCATCATCAACTACATCTTCATAATCTACTTTTTCCTTTTGTCTTTTACCATTTCCATTTGTCAACGAATTGCCTGTTTTATATATGACTGTTGGATGTGTGTTTGAGTTATATTTTCTTGTAAATGACGACTTTGTCTTTGTATCTAATTTCAAATTTTGATTTAATAAATCTCCAATGTTATCAAAATCTTCCTTTGTTAAATAATATTCATCCATTATATCAATTGTTTCATCTATACCTTGTTCTTTTTCAAGTTCGAGTGGATGCGACAATTTCTTCCATAATGGGTGTAAATAATCTAATCTTAATTCTTGTTTTGTTGTTGAAGTTTTAATTCTTGTATGATATTGCAATTCTTGTAAAATCCGTTGATATTTCAATTGTTTTGAATTTTGTCCTAACCAAGAACTAAAATTTAATCTACCTGTTAATTGTCCACTTATTTCAAAACTAGGTTTTATACTCGACATTATACCATGAAATGGCAATAAACTCCATTGTTGTTCACTGGATCTAATCAATGAATTTATTGAATCGGATATACTAATATCATCACTTGCTTGTGCAACCAACTCTAAATGGGATTTATTAGTAGTACTCTGTAATCTTGGATTTGTGTTTAAATAATTTTCTTGAATCATTAATGGTGTAAAATCAATGTCATTAAAATATAAATCTAATTTTTCATTAAAATTTTGATTTGGTGATGTCCAAATTGAACTTGATAATAATTTTCCTGCAATATCAAATGGTTTTAATATAACTTGTTTTTTCCAAGTTTTTGAAATCTCTTTAGAATTATTCATATCAATTGTCTTTTGGGTTTTTGATATTGTACTCAATAAATTTATAATTTGTCTTATATCGTTTGAAGTTGCTTGAACTAATTGATTTATGAAATTAGGATCTAATTTAATATTTTCTCGAAATGCAATCGTCATTAATCTGCTTTTCATTTCATTTTCTTGTGGTCTTCTAAATGGTAAATCATAAGTTACTCTATCAAATGTTCTCATCTTAGGTAAACTTTTATCATTACAAATTAATATCATTGGCATTTCTGTAATTCTACAAAATGATGATAATGCTCCAGCTCCACCATGATCTCCACTTGACATACCATCAACTTCATCCATAATTAAACAAAATTTCTTATTATTTTTTGAATTAGAATCCAAATTGTCTCTATTTTTGAAAAACCCAACAACTGATGTATTATTAAGTAAAGATTTAACTTGTGAATTTAATAATGATTTTGATCTAACGTCACTTGCATTTTTTTCTAAAACATCATAACCTAAAGATTTTGCAACTAAATGTGCAGCACTAGTTTTACCTATTCCAGGTGGACCACTGATTAACATGGCTCTGAAATTACTTGGATCATCACCTTTGCCACCTTTAAAACCTTTATGTTTATAATCAAACCAATTTTCCAACCAAGTTTGTAATTTTTTAATTTGACCTTTGTTACCACATAATTGACTGATATCCTTTGGAGCATATTTAACGGTCCACAATTGATCCTTTGGATTGATTTCTTGTGATTGCGGTATAAAGTTTTGACTAGGTTCTTTACTATTTTTATTAAGTTCAAGTTGTTTCTTTAATTGTTGTTTCCTTTGTTTTTCAATTTCAGCTTCTCTTTTAATTGCGTCTTGGGCATCTTTAATTGATTTTGCTTCTTCCAATTCTCTTTTCTCTTTTGCCCTTTTTGCAGCTTCTCCCGAACCTCCATCTGCTGGCATTTTAGATAATAATTGTATGAATCCATCTTCATCAATAGATTTGATTTTTAAATCTTTAATCTTTTTAACTTTCGAAGGTCCCGCGTCTGACCCAATCACAACTAAGCTTGTTTTACCAGATATAGATTTTGTAACTTTTGCACCATAATTTTTTGCTGTTTGTTCAGCAAATTCTCTTGCGATATTTGGCATCTGACCAGTGAAAACTATTGTTAATCCAGTTAAACAGTTTGGTTGAGCAATTGGTAATTCAACCATGGTGTCAGAAGTTTCTCCAGCCTTTTTGTTAGCAAACGCAGCCCGGAAATCAAATTTTTCACCATCAGCTTGGGATTCAGGTAATTGAGCATCGGGTATTTGTGATAAAATATCAATTGCAGAAGCAGAAGATTGAGACTTTGTTTGAGATTTTGTAGTTGTTGTTGTTGTTGTTGTTGTTGTTCTTTTTGGTTTGGGTTTTGGCGGTTGTTTATTTTCCATTATAATATCATCATCATCATCTAAATCGATGATTTCATGTTTTGTAATTGGTTTTGGTTTTTTCAAAGCTGGGTTTACGGACTCATCTGATTTACGTTTCTATTAGATGTTAGTAATTGAACAACATTGAATACTGTATAATACATACTTGAGTTGTAGTATTCTTA
Organism: Insectozyma coleopterorum; assembly: GCA_030565325.1. Taxonomy (NCBI): domain Eukaryota; kingdom Fungi; phylum Ascomycota; class Pichiomycetes; order Serinales; family Debaryomycetaceae; genus Insectozyma; species Insectozyma coleopterorum. The sequence continues at coordinate 9,079 of JAJMBM010000166.1, forward strand.
GCCTTCTCCTTAAAGAAGTCTTGTATATTGACCATTGATTAAACGTGTATGCGATTTTTCTACAACTTTTTTTTGAGTTCGCGCAGAATATTAATTTATTATATATTATTGTTTACTTATTTCCCACTAGATTCTTTTTCTAAGAATTCAGTCCATAATGAAACAAAACTTTGTCTGGTGGGTATTTCATTCCCATCTTTATCCAACGTCGGTTTTTGATTTTTATTATGATTGGGGTTATTTGTTTGTAATAACCCCGCTTGGATCTTTTGTTGATGATCCCAATTCAATAAAGCACTTATCAATTGCAAAGCTTCAAATTTTTTTGAATCACCTCTTGGAAATTGTAAAAAGCTAATTAAAATATTTGAAATTAATTCTGTATCTATAGTTTTCTTTGAACCATTTTCTCCGTTTTCACCACCTTGTTTTAACATCGTTAAAGCTTTTGTTAAATGTTCATTTAAAATTATTGCTTCGTGACGCAATTTCCCAATTGATAATTGTTTTTGATGGATTTCGGACTTTAATTCATCAATTTTTATACATTCTAGTTTTAATTCATTTAAAATACTTTCTTTATCTTCTATTTCTTTCTTTAATACATCTATATTTGAAGTATTCTCTATCAATTTGTAATTTAAATTGTCAATTTCTTGTTTCAATTTATTAATTTCAACTTGAGAATTTGAAATAACTGAGTTTAATTCATTGTTTTTGGTATTTAATTTTTCAATTTCTTCATCTTTAAATGTTATCTTTTCGTTTAATTCATCAATTATGAGTTTGAAATTTTTTATATCTAGTTTTAATTCATTTGTGGTTATTCTATCTTCATTTATTTCTGATTTTAATTCGTGTACTTTTTTAGTCAATTTTGAGTTCTCATTTTCTAAATTGTATTTATCATCATTTAAAGATTCAATTGTGGATAGATACTCTCGTCTTGATTTAGTCAATGAATTGCTTAATTTTTCACATTCATTATTCAAATTTTGATTTTCTTCTTTTATATTCAAGATTTCTTCACAATATTTTGCCTTCAAGTTTTTATTTTCAATTGTTAATTTTTCAACTAATTCATTCTTGATTTCTAATTCTTCTTCTGATTCTTTCATCTTTGTGAATATAGTCTTCATGGATGTTAATTTATTGACTAAATTATCATAAGATTGTTGAATTGAATCGCGATCGGATTCTGCTTGTTTCAACTTTTCAAGTAATTCAGAGTGACTAAACAGACTAGATTTGCCATTCTCAGACAGAATATATTTGCCATTCTCAGATTCAGAAATCGCTGTTTGTGCATCTTCATCCTCTTCTTCTTCTTCTTCTTCTTCTTCTTCTTCTTCTTCTTCTTCTTCTTCTTCTTCTTCTTCTTCTTCTTCTTCTTTCTCTTCTTCTTCTTCTTCTTCTTTCTCTTCTTCTTTCTCTTCTTCTTTCTCTTCTTCTTGTTTTATATATTCTTCATCTGTGGGTGGTATGGATACAGGTTGAGTGGAAGTATTGTTGTTGTCGTTATTGGACTGATTTTTCACTTTTTTATTATTTTGCTTCTTCTTATTCTTAGCCATATTCTATTAATTAACGTTATAGTTTTAATTCACAATCAAAATTTTTGACAAAAACATTTTTTTTTTTTTTGTTCTGTGATAAACAAAAACAACAACACCAAGACAAACGCTACCTATTGGATTTTGCAACAATATAAATTATCAATAGTCGATATCACTTTTAAATCCGAGTGGTATTTAAATTTTGCACTAATTTGACTAGTTGGATGGAGTATCGAGAAAGAACACACGATGAGTTTTCTATGTCCAATATGGATGGATACAATTTAATAACGAAAAACGAAATAGTCTAGTTTAGAGTTTACATTATCATAAGTTATTTGTAGTTTTTATCGTATATATTTCGGTAGACGCAAACTAGCCATTACTGAAGAAGCTACAATATATTATTCGAATGTTGATTTTTACATTCTTTTGAGTTGAAAAAGAAGTTGCAAGGTTGGCGCCTGATTACCAATATGATGTAAAACTCTCTAACTGTACAAGATTGTGTGTATAAATTTTAATTATCAAAGCGTACTCCTATGTTACTTTGTGCTTAGTAGTGATTAAATATTATATTATAGTTAAATAAAAGATTGTATATGAATAAATTATAATATATAAATATAAATCTATAACCGATACCAAAGTCGTGTAATATTAACAAACGTTGTATAACAACAAATACGAAGGTATTATTGTATGTGAGGGAACAATTATTCACAAAAACGTTCAATAATTTAAATGAATACAACAATAGTTTTATTCTTCTATATTCACATCTTATACTTTTATCGCTATTGGTGGTATTTTGGACTGGATAATGTAAAAAGACTCAATTGTTTTCAAAATTGTCACTTATAAGTATGAAAGGAGTCTAGCGACACTTGATTTCTAATATGCAACGACTGAGTTGCCAAAAAATGAACCTGGGGATTCTTATGTAACTTAATAATAAAATTGTATCCATGTATTGGGATATAAAACAGTTGTTGTTTTTTCTCAAGATATATTGCAGCAATCGTTGTAAACACTATTATTAGATCTAGATATGATTTAAATTAATGCAGTAACAAATTTAAGTATCAATACTTGTTAATTATAGGTGTTTGTGTATAACGCTTAGGTCAAGTCACAATGAGTAATTTCGAAATAGTCAAATGAATTAATCGATAATTTAGATTTGATACTAAACCTACTTTCCACTTGAACATTGCAAAATACAAGTTAAAATTACAGTGAATGATCCATATAGTTAGAGATTTGATACTTCGATTATACTTTTTTTCCTAACAAGTATTGAATTGGTACATTATCTCTACAGAAGAACCCAGAAATCATATTGCTTTTTGTTGAATGTCAGAGATCAATGTGTGTTGAATTTGTCTAAAGTTTTTAAATATTAAAATTGTCTTCTTTGTAAGCTCAAGCTCTATGCAATCAGATAAAAGAGTGTATTGTGTTCAAAAGATTGTGTGGTTCCTGTATATTGAGGGGGACAAGAATAATAGTTTCGAAAATCAAAAGCAAGGGTTGCGCAATATGCACAATGTGTTAAGTTTAAATATTTCAAAGCTGTTAATCAAGAACAACCAACAGGTGGAAAATGGTCTGGACCTATACAATTTACGAGATATGGCCACCATTCCAGATCGGTAGTAGGTTCAGTTCAAAATTGAAAATCCAGATAGATTTTCAAATATGAAAAGATAACAATTAAGAGAAAAACATTCAAATAACGTGCCCGAGTATTTGATTTGATTTCTGTGTATTCAAAAAAAATGGCGCAGATTGACAGGATATATTCAGAAGATAAGTTAATCATTCCTTGAAATGTAGGTAGATTTACATTCAAGATTTCATCATAGTTGTGTTTGTTTTTCATTCTTTATTGGCTTGTTCTTTTTTGTTTTCTTTTCTTTTTTAAGTATTATTAATATTCCACACAATCTCCATAATTACTCCCCCCCCCCCCCCCTTCCCAAGATTTACTACTATTACCCGATTCTAATACAAGTATACTGTATTGGGATACCACGCTTGCTTCCCTAATTCCCAATTTGTATATAACTTGAAGCTTAACTATATTTATTCTATTTCCACATTAAGTCCTATTTGGGTTAAATTGATTTCCTTACTTCCTTCCTTCCATCTTGTGCCTTTTTTGTTTTTTTTTTTTTTTCTTCTTTCTCTCACCTTCTTCTTTGATTCCCATAATTACTAATTGAATATATCTCTCTCTTATCATGTCTTCTTCAATGAGTGTAAATTCACTCATTGAAAATGAAAACGATGAAAGTCTACTACATAAAGATAGGAATAATAGATTTGCTCCGATTTTAAACCCTCCATCTTCATCAATTCCATCAATATCGAATCAACAACAACAACAACAACAACAACAACAACAACAACAACAACAACAACAACAACAACAAAAGCTTTCTATTGAAAATCAAGGGTTATTGGAATTGTTAGGTCCAAATATTACTTCTTTTCCATATAGTGAACAGACATTTAGTGAAGCTTTGAAATTGAGAATTGAATTGGAAAAGACAAAACAAGAATACTATAAAGCAGAAAGTATCAATAGAAATTTACTAATTTTACAAACGGCTCTAAAAGCAAACATTCCAACACATTTGATTCCATTAATGTTGAATCAAAATCACGAAATCATTGAAGATCAAATAAAGTCAATAACTCAAGAAAATGAAAAGGAAAGACAAGTGAATCAAGATAAACTCTTGCCAAGGACGGAAATGTTACAACACGATTCTTTAAATGTAAGTAACGTCCCACCTATCGGATTCAAATTTGGTTCTGGTTCTGGTTCGGGCTGTAATAAACGTCCCTTATCACCTGCTAAAATTGGTGCACAGGCAGTCGCAAATCTATCTACTCCAACTACTCCATATCGTGGATATCCCAATTCAAATATACGTAGAAATCCAATTAGAACTAGCCATCAACGTCATTATTCAATGCCAAATGAATCGAGTATTGAATTCGATGAAAATCAATTGCATTCAAATACACAATCTACATTACAAGTTAATCCAATTCCTGCACAACCATTGCATAGACAAAATAAATCACAACATTTACCATCTCAAGAATCAATGTCTTCATTCCAACACGTGATTCAATTTCATCACTGGAAACCTATAAATGGACAATATGGTCCAATTTCAAAACCAAATAACAATAACAATAACAAATCTTCTTCGTCGTCTACTTTTTCTTCTGCTCCCCATAAGCGTCATAAATCAATATCAAAAGAAGAATCAGATATGAAAATTGAAATTGAAAATGAAAATGATCACGATGAAGATGCTAATCTGTCAATTGAAACTGAATACACTGAAGATGCAAATCCGCCAATGAATCATCATTCAAGACAAAGACTGGATGTTGGAAAATATCCTCATAATATAATATCAAATAAAAAATAGAAAAAAAAAAAAACAAATTGGGTAAATATTAAGGGGTTTTTTAAATAGAGAGAACAAAAAGGGGGTTTTAGATATAAATTTTATATATAAATTTTATATATATATTTTTCATTATCATTATTGTTGTTCTTGATATTCTTTAAATGATTGATCTGCCATCGTTTCAATCTCTTGTAAATTTAAAGTTATCATTTCTTCTTCTTCTTCTGCAGTTGTCTATGAATCATCATTCAAGACAAAGACTGGATGTTGGAAAATACCCTCATTAAAAAATAGGAAAAAAACAAATTGAAAAAATATTAAGGGGTTTTTTAAATAGAGAAAACAGAAAGGAGGGGGTTTTAGATATAAATTTTATATATATTTTTTTCATTATCATTGTTGATTTTGTTGTTCTTGATATTCTTTAAATGATTCATCTGCCATCATTTCAATCTCTTGTAAATTTAAAGTTATCATTTCTTCTTCTTCTTCTTCGTCTTCTTTAGTTGTCTCTTCTTGGTTGATTTTTTCAAATGTGATATCTAATTTATTTAATGTATCCAATTGTTTTTTAAAATCATGAGCTAAATTTCTAATTGTTAATTCAGTTATGTTATCACTTATTAAATAAGAGCATAAATCTTGTAACCAAATTTTATCATAAACATAATATACATCATGAAACCTGAATAATTCTTTTAAATCTAATAAAGACTTTAAAATTAAACGTTTCCCACCTCTTAAATTATAATAAACATCATTCCAAACTTTTAATATCAAATTCCAACTTTTATGTAATGGATAGCTCAAAGCTCTTCTTGTAGATATCACAATTGCGGATTTTAAATAATTTAAATCTAAATCATTTTGAATTATTAATTTTGAATCAAGAAATGAAATTTGTGGTGTTAATTTCCCAATTGTCCATGCACTTTCTATATTATGATCACCTTCATTCTCCCTCAAATCAAAATGATAAGAAAATAATAAACATATAATTAATACCAATATTCTTGGCTTATAATTGTTATCTATAAGATATGTCCTTTTAGGCAAATCCATCATTTGTTCTTGTTCTTTAGTGGAAAATTCAACAGGCATGATCTTTTCCCTTTCTAATGGTTCAGATTTTGATTGTTGAGATTTATACCATTTTAAAAATTTCATCGTGATTGGATTTTTCCAATTCAATAAGTTTTGAAATAATTTATAATCTTCATCTACATTTGAATGGATCTCTAGTATATAATCAGCTGCGTAAATTTCAGGATCAAACTTTATATTTTCTTTAATTAATCTTTCTATAATTCTATCATTTTCCGGTGTATTTTCACAATCTCCCAATTCATTAATATCATTACCATTAGATATTGATATATTTATAATTGAATCATATTGATTATTGAATCCATATTTATTCGATTCTACTAACGATTCTCTAAATTCTTCTTGTTTAATCTCCCAATCGAATTGCTCACCATTCTCAACATCATCATCAATAATCTCTCCACCATTATTATTCACATCCAATTCTTCAATCAATGGTTTCAGTTTCACCTCTTCTTTTTCTTTTGCTGTTTCATTTGTTCTAGCTAATAATTTTGTGGTAAGATCCAAGTCGGGAAAATATTGCCCTTTATTCTCTTTTGGAATTTTAATCTTTATATATTCATTATCATATATTGAATTTGAACGTTCATCATCAATACAATTGTATGGAAATCTTAATCTTAAATAATAGGGAGGTAGACTAAAAATAAATAAATCATTCTCAACTATCATCTCTATATTCTTAGTTGTGAATCGTATATGACTAATCTTAACGTCTATATATATGAATTCGTCATCTTGATCAATTTTGAAAAATGGAGTAATCATTGAAAATTTAATTGGTGATGCGATCAAAAAAAAAAAAAAAAAAAAAAAAAGAAAATTGTAAAGTATCAAATAATGAGTCCAGTCGAAGTACAACCAAAATATCCAAAACGAAGATTTATAGGAAAGAAAACGAGTGTAGAAAATGATAATAATAGTAGTGGTGGTGGTAATGCTGTAGTTAAGAAAAAGAGTGGGTTTATTAATAGAGTGGTCAATCAAATTCCAAGTGAGATTCTAAATGATCAAGATTTAAATGAAGCTATTAAATTATTACCGAGTAATTACAATTTTGAAATACACAAGACGATATGGAATATTCAAAAGTTTAAAGCTAAAAGAGTTGCATTACAAATGCCAGAAGGTTTATTAATCTATTCATTGATCATTAGTGATATAATCGAACAATTTTGTAATGTTGAAACATTAGTGATGGGAGATGTATCATATGGAGCATGTTGTATTGATGACTTTACAGCTAGATCTTTAGATTGTGATTTCATCGTCCATTATGCTCATTCGTGTTTAGTGCCCATAGATATAACGAGTATAAAAGTTTTATACGTATTTGTGACGATCAATATCGATGAAACACATTTGATCAAGACTATAAAATTGAATTTCGAACAAGGTAGTCAATTGGCTATATTTGGAACCATACAATTCAACCCAACCATACATTCGATTAAATCCAAATTGGAGAATGATGAGGAAAAACCAATATATTTAATTCCTCCACAAACTAAACCATTATCAAAGGGAGAAGTATTAGGATGTACCAGTGCAAGATTGGATAAAAATCATATAAAGGCAATGATCTATCTTGGTGATGGACATTTTCATCTCGAAAGTTCAATGATTCATAATCCAGATATACCAGCTTATAGATATGATCCATATTCGAGAAAATTCACCCGTGAATATTATGATCAAAAGGAGATGGTCAAAGTGCGAAAAGATGCAATAAAAATGAGTTCAAAGGCTAAAAAGATCGGGTTGATCTTGGGTGCGTTGGGTAGACAAGGTAATCCAATAACGTTGAGTAAATTGGAAAGTTTATTCAAACAACGTGGTATCAAGATTGTTAAAATTATCCTATCGGAAATATTCCCGCAAAAATTATCAATGTTCGATGATATAGATGTATTTATTCAAGTTGCATGTCCTAGATTATCTATAGATTGGGGGTATGCCTTCAATAAACCATTATTGACTCCATATGAAGCAATGGTGTTGTTGGATAAAGACTTGATGTGGGATGAACATTATTATCCAATGGATTATTATTCAAAAGATGGTTATGGAAGAGGCCAACAACCGAACCATAATGAAATAAACTAATATATATATTCAATTTAATATTTCGTTTTCTATTCCTAACATGGTTGACATTTCATTGATTGACCATGTGAATTGAAATTGCAAAAACTCATGATTTATTAAATTAAATTTATTTATAAATTTTATAAAATTTACAAATACTTTATTAATTATGTCATTTACAATCATTGGGGAATTTAATTTTAATAATGATTGTTGTATTTCAATTATTGAATTTGGTAATATGTTTTGAATATTTTCATCAATTTTAATCAAATTTTCTACATTATATAATTTATTTTCAATTATTGGTTGATATATTGAAATTTCAAAAAATTCATCATCACTGAAGGGACATATCATATTGATTATATTGAAATAGTCTTTTAAATTAAATTGATTTAATAGATTTAAATATTCAATATTAATTAATTCAATTTTAATTTCATTCAACATTGAATCTATTTCAATTACTTTATTTGAAAGAATTGAAATTGGGATTATTTTTGATAAAATTAAATCAAGGAAATTAAACTTTATCACAAGATTTTCCTTTTGATTAAACGATTTATTTAATTCTACATGAGAATTAAAAATTTCAATTGGTTTATTAATTAATAGTTTTAAAATTTCTTCATTTTTTTTAATTGATAAATTGAATATCGTATTTGTTGAAACTTGATCTAATAAGATCAAAATATCTGAATAAAATTCTATAATCCAATTTGGAGGTTGTAAATCGGAATTTATATCTAATTTTGCCAGATTACTTTGTTTTATAATCGATAATCTATTTGATATAATTGATATAAATCTATCTTGACATGATTTAATTAGTAAATTTAAAATTGTAATCAATTTTCCCAATTTACCCAATTGCTTTTCAAACATGATTGAATATAAATCAACAAGATTAAAAATTGAATTGATAATTGATAATTTAGTTTCACTATTGATCAATTGATCGATTTTTGATTTAATTGGTTTTGATAAATTTGTTAATATTTTATCAATTATATCTTTTATAAATAAATCATGTTCATTATTGTTTATATTAAATATCGTTATAATAGTTTCACATTCATTGACTGATATGGAATGGACATACGCTAATAAATCTCCAACATAACGTATTGAATCATCTTGAATTAATAATTTTTCACAATTGGTATAAAATTCTTCAATTATTAAATTTGATCGTGTTTGAATAAAATTTTCAATTATACTTTCAAAATAATTCATCTTGTTTTTTAAATATTTAAAACATAAATGTAAAATTTTTAATTTTGAATTTAAATTTAATGAATATAAATTATTTAAAGATTTATTACAATAATTTATAATTCTGTTAATTGATAAATTTATAATTGAATTACTTTTATTTAAAATTGTTTCACCTAATTTACAATTATCAATACTTAATAATATAAAGCAATTTTCATTCAATTTTTCTGCTTTATTTAAAATAATAAAAAATTCTTCATTCAATTCACTAGAAGTTAAAACATATTCTTCATACTCATTTAATGTAAATTTAGATTTAAAATTTATTAATAAATTTTTTTTCAATTGAATTAATTTTTGTTCATCATTCAATTGTTTAACTTTTGAATTAAATTTATTTGAATTTTGAAAATGTAATGCAATTTTAGATTCAATTGATGAATTCAACTCATTTAATTTATCAAGTTTAAATTCAATTGATTTTAATTGTTTTATAGCAATTTGATATTCTTTTAAAATTTGTGATTGATTTTTAATTAAATTTGATTCAATTTTATTCTTAAATTTCATTCTAGTTAATGCACCAACCATACCAGGTTCAATTAAATCCAAAATCTCACCTTCTCCATCGTCAAACTCTTCATTGTTATTTAAATGATTGAAAATTTCACGCAAATCTCCATCATTTAAACTATCATTTAAAACTCTTGATAATCTGATCGATAAACTATTATTCGAATCTTTAAGTTCATAATTCGATTTATTCTCCTCTTTCAGTATGAGATTTATGGATAATTTAGCATATTTATTCATCAATTCATCTTCAGAATTATTAACAATCGCTGTTGTTGTTGTTGTTGTTGTTGCAGGAATAATAGTTGGTAGTAAATTCTTAGTTAGTTTAAATTGTGATAATTTCTTACTTAGATTTTCGATATTCGAAGTTATAGGTAATGATAAAGCGGGTTGTGGTTGAGGTAGATTCCAATCATCGTTTGAATTATCTTTTGTAAATGTATCAAAATCAATAAAATCCATTCCAACGTTGGTTGAAAGTGGAAAAGAAAAAATTATTCAACTTTTGATTTTTGCACCGTGCGCTATCAAGTGTAATTTACTTGATTTTTACAACACCGCGTACTATTAAAGATTAGTCAAATAGTAAACCAACACCTACAGAAAAACCTACCACAGTCTTGGCTGAGATTATTATTGTTTTCATTGTTTTTTTCGTATTTTTGAACTTTTTCATAGATATATCATTTTTTTGTCTTTCATTTATGTATAGTTTTACCTAATATATACTATAAAAAAAAAAACGTATAATTATGTATTAGGTAAATCTAATCATTAACGGTTAATAAAAGACTATTGTTTTACAGTGATAATGAGCACACAATGTTACTACACATTTGATTTAGACAATGTATAATTTATAATAAATAAATAAGTTCAACATTCATTTAAATCACTATATAAAAAAATAAATACAAGTTCCTAAGTTAATAAATCATTAATTTTTATACTTTGTCTTTTCATTGATTTTGTTGTTTGATTTTTACTATTTTCCATTGCTTGTTTTATATTTGCAGCAAATAAAATTGAAGATATACCATTATCGGATTTATTTCCATTTTTTGGTGGTGATAATGTATAATTTGATTCGCTATCAGTTTCATCTTCTTCTTCTTTATTAAGTTTTGGTTTACTTAAAGATTGTAAACATTTTGAAGCGTTTATAATTTCCAAATTGTTTGAATTTGATTTTGAACAAAATGATGATGATATAGAAGTTAAAGATAATGAAGTTAATTCATCATTTGATAATGGAGTTTTGTGTGAATCGTTGGAAAAGATTGAAGATACCGTACTTGAGCTACCTGAATTTCTATGAGTTTCATTTTGATAACAATTTGGTGGTGGTATTATACTCATTTTAAAATCTTGTAATGATGACAAATTTATATTTGCTTGTCTTTGAGGTTGTGGCTGTGAAAATTTACCAATTGGTGGAATTGAATTCATTGGATTATTATTTTCTTGCTTTTGAATTTGTTCTTCTTCTTCAATTGGGTATTTTGGAATTGGTAAATCATTTGGATTAAATTTATCTAAATCGTCTAATTTTAATTCACCAAAGCCTGGTTCATTAGGCTTAAAACAAGATTGTGGGAAATCATTACCAAAGATTGGAATTAATTCATATCTTATTGAATAACAAAATCTTCTTGCTAATATTTTACATAACTTATAAGGTAACCAAGTGCCTTGAATTTTCAAAAATCCACCTCTAACTCTTTTGATATATTGTTGGAATTGTTTTGGAGTAGATTCTGATAATTTAACAATATCAGCTTTTAAATTGACAGTATTTGAAATATTTGAAATTGATTGATTAATTGATGCTTTCCAAATACCTGTTAAATGAACATAACCAGTTTCATAGTCCCAAATTATCCAATTATCATTAATCTTATATTCATAAGCGGTTAAATAAGTACGATTCATATCTATAGCAGCAGTTGAATATTTTTTAATTTCAATTTGAGGATCTAATAATTTAATATCACCACCGTTATTTATTTTATGAATTGGATAATTAATTGCATTATTTGTAATTAATGCAATATTTGCAAATTTTGATCTCTTGGGTTTAATATTTGAATAGACAGTTGATGATGAATTGTTATTTTGATTATTCTTCTTTGATGGAAATTTATTAATCATACTTTTCTTAATTGAATCTTGATTAATTTTTCTACGCTTTGGACTTGTTGCTGTATTGGTGTAACTTATTTGTTGACATGAATATGGTGAAGTAGAAGGTGAAATAGGTGATGGTTTATTAGCAAATGGTAAAGACATACCTTGGTATAATTGATAATGAGGTTTAAATTGAACTTGATGTAATTGATAATGTTGTTTTGGTGGTGGTGGTGGTGGGGCTGTTAATTGTTGACCTCTGGTTAAAATATCAAAGGATGGTAATACATTACTACTAACATCTCCAGAATGTTGTAATGAAGTATTGTTATATTGTTGTTGTGGAAAATATAATGGTGCGTTATTGCTACCAGATGATGGAAATTTGATTTGATAATTATTAAAAGTATTATAATTTGACAGCATAATAATAATAATAATAATAAAAATAAAAATAAAAATAAAAATAAAAATAATGTGGAAGAACTAAATTAAAAAATGGTAATTATATTTCAAATAAAGTATTGAAATTAAGAATTGAATAATAAATGAATAAATAATAATTGTTTAGAATGAATGAAATAATACTATTTCAAGATCGCGCGATTTGGTTTGTTGTTAAATTATATTTTGAATTGATGAAGCAATCTATACTAAATGAAATGAATTGAGTTTGAATATATATAAGATGATGATAATGAAGACTTGAATAGAGATTATACTATATTATATGTCTTAATGAATAAATAGTTATAATTGTTAATTGTTAATTGTTAATTGTTATGTTTTGATGTTAAAAAAAAAATCTATATTCGACGGTATTCCATGACATATATATAGTTTTGAGTTAGCGATGATGTTCCTTTGATAATCTATAATGTTCCTGTAAGTAAAATTCCCTATTTTAGTTTGAAGTCATATAATGTTCTGGTTATGAACCTTGGAAACAAAATCTATCAAAAAGTTATTCTTGGTTTCTTTTTTTGGTTTCTTTTTCCTTTTCTTTTTTTTTGGGGGGGAGAAAGGGAGGGGTGCGTTTGAGACACTGGTTTAAGGGGGTGTACATTAAATATCATCAATTCAAGAAATTAATAATGCAATCTTGCGATTATGTTAGAAAAAAAATGATTTGAATTGAATCACGTAGCTTCTAGTTATAATATCTGAGTTGTAACCTTATAATATCATTATTGATTTATACTGCCTTCTTCAACTTCTTTTTTTTTTTTTTTTTTTTTTTCTTTTGCTTATTAAGAGAACGTTACCCATCTCAAATTACTTGAATAGCTGCGTTTTTTGTTCAATCTTTTTTATATTTCCCAAACTCTTTTGTTAATATATCAAATGTAGTTATCGAAAAAAAAAAAACTAATTGGGGATATTTAATGCACTTGAAGCGTATTATGACCTTGTTGTTTCGTTGAATTCTGACATCTCAACTTTGTTCTATATATTAGTAATGTTCTCGTTCTTTTTTTATCTCCTAGAGCGCCTTATGGACTAACCATAGACTTTTTCAAACTGCTACAAACAAAAAAACAAACCATTTGCCCATTCGACATTTACGGGGGATGGGGACAAAAGAAGAAGTTAGAATTTATACGTCTTATTTTCTTGTCAACGTCTTTTCAAAAATATTTCTTATCTTACTTATACGTTGTGTTTATTGAATTTTTTCTTAATCTTTAGTTTATTATTCGAAGAGTAAAAATTCTTAACAACAGCATTTAAAAGAGTGTTTCAAGTTGAATTGTGAATTGTCTGTTTTAAATATTGTACTACTATAATTAGTGATTTTATCATCTAGTATTATGTAATTAACCATAGAGAAAACGGTAAGAATAAAATAAGAGTGTCTGCCTAACGCCACAATTGTAAACCATGTTTTAAACAATACTAAGACTGGTGAAAATAGAATAAGAAAGAGTGAGATGAGACAGCGATTGTTCATATAAATAATTTTTAACCGCAAATGCTAATAACAACTTTACAACAGTTAAGGAAATAGGCTTTTAGTTAAACTCACATGCATGCTTTCCAACAAAAGAGAATGCCAAACCCGAGGAAATCAAAAAAAAAAAAAAAAAAAAAAAAAAAAAAAAAAAAAAAAAAAAGAAGAAAGTTTGCGCTAAAAAAAGCAATTTCTACATTAACAAAAAAATAGTAGTGAGAAAAACGTTTTATTTATTCTATCTCTATTGTTCTTTATGTATATTATATTAACTAGTAGATTAGATAGAGAAGAAAATTGTTCTCGGCAATATAAGCGATTCCACTTAATAATACTTTGAGTAAATCTTCATCAATACGAATAAGAAATTTGGAAACAATGATAAATATTAGTATCAATGTCAAATGTAAACTGGGCTTTATGAAGCAATGTATTTTGTTTTCATTAAAATCGAGTGATCTCGGTGTTAATCATATCGAAGTTTGTCAAAAAGTAGGGATTGCGGGAAGGAACAGGAGATAGGGATTAGGAGCGGATGGAATGTGGGGGTGCTTAGCAAACTAATAGATAGATCGATAGATAGATAGACGTTTTAAAATTCTAGAACTAAATGTGCTTATGCGATTGAATGTAGTGGTTGATTTGTGGCTTAAAAAAGGTTTAATTAGCTATCAAAAGAGATCCAACTTATAGTTGATTCACAATCTTCGGTCATTCATATATGTACTCGTAATTTCGTCATTAATGTTAAATTTAAAATCTTAAATTTTAGCCCTTTTTGCATTAAGCTGAAACTAAACACAAATTGCTATTCTCATAAATTCAGTGTTTTCTTCATTCATTGAAGTATGTTCTTTGCATACCTATTCACCTTCGAGTAACTTACTCCTTCTTCATCTCGTTAACCTACCTTCATTTTCTTCTCGATTTTGTTCATTCCATTCTTTCTCTTTGTTTTTTTTTTTTTCTTGTCTGTTCTTTTGGTATTGTGACCATGATTTGTGTTCGTGACCATGATTTGTGTTATCATTACCATTTATAGCATTTATCAACGTTTTATCTCGTTTTTTTCAATTTATACACTGTTCTTGGTGTTGTTTCTATTATTCAAGAGGACCTTAACCCCACAACTCTCTTTTTCTTTTGGTTTCTTTTTATTTATGCTAAATTATCCTGTACCGGCTTGTTTATTGAGCAACTTTGCAATTATTGGATAAATCTATCAATATTTATTACAATTCTTTTTTTTAATCAAACTATAGAGAAAATATTCGAGTTTTACTTTTATAGACCATAAGTCTTTTGAAGAAGTGTTTAAATATACGGTATCGATAAATTTGAGTTCGATGATTAATGTTGAACTTACAATGTTGTGCGGGAAATAATTTATTGTATCTTCATGTTTGCTTCATGTTTTTTTAGTGGTTTTTCTCTCTTTATTTTAGATTGACAAACTTTTCACGCCCCTGAATACAAGAGAGCAAGTATAGTTGTTATTCTTACAATGGGCTAAACATTTATCCCCGTTAAACATAACTACTCTGTTGAATTTGATAAGTTCAATGTCAAAATAATCCTAAGAACACTTGCTATAATATTTTCTTTTTCACTTTGAATTTCAATTTCACGTTCTTTTTTCTTCTTGTGACATTGAATCTGCATTCTATGGTTTGTGTCTCAGTTTTCTTACTTGAAACAATTGAGATATCTCGTTTGTGTAATAATCTGATGTATATTCGTTTCATGTATACATCAACCAACAACTTTAACGTCATCGTCTTTTTTCACCTCTTTATCATTATCAAAACTTTTAGTGACACGTGATTTAAATTGTATTAATAAATTAATTGAATTCTATTAGTAAATCTTCAACGTTCTTTAGTGGCCCTCTCTCTCTCTCTCGTTTCGATTTGGATATGATAACCTTTTGATTCCACGGAAAAGTTTAGCATTGTTTACAGTTACGTGAAAGAATAAGAATAGATGCAATTGACAACCAACACGTTTTATCGGAGATTATATTCTTGTCGTTTTCTTTTTCTTTTTTTCTTTTTTTTCTAGTTGCCACAAAAACGGTTTACAATAATTTTAGTCGTTACGCGTTTTAAAGTTTTTCATGTTATCTCGGCTATCTCTATTAAGATTTCAGTAGGGTGGGGGGGAAGGAGGGTTTAGAAACCTTCCAATTGACGTTTTTTTTTTATCTATTTACTTGATTCAGTTAAAACTTTTGACATTTTTATAACCGCCCACCATCTACGAAAAAAAAAAAAAACGAGATTTACACATCATACTTTGAAGTATTACAATTTGAAATGATGATAATGTTAATAATTATTAACAATATGGCAGTTCGTAATTATACAATGTCGATTAGATCACTTTTTACTTTTGAAATGGTTAGATTTGGGGTATAATTGTTTGATAATGATGAAACTGGTGAAACGAAATAGGAAATTGTAAAAGGTAACAATTCAATTAATGCGTTGTTGATACATTTTTTGAATTAATTCTTGAAGTAGAATAATAATACCAGTAACTTGAGAATACAACTACTGTCCTATTCTTTTTTTTTTTCGTTTTGTAGTTTTGTTCACAGTACGTATTACCCTTTTGCATCTTCAATAATCTACCAATAGTGAAACTAATATTTCTCTTGTATAGTGTAAATTCTTATAATTGGAATTTTAATATAACCACCGCCTCTATTTGAAAACGTTTTACAGTATAATTGTGATTATAATCAAATATTATTCATACTGTACACTCACTCTATAACGTTAAACTCAGTATTCAGTGAAAAGGGTTGCAATCGAAATATAAAAAGATGGTTAAAATACAGTCGTGTGGTAAATTCAATTTTTCAGAGATTAAAAAAGTGATAAAGTTTTTTTTTTATTCTCTTTTAATTTAGAAGAAATCTGATCTTATTCAATGCTACGTACAAGATTAAATACCATTAGACATTATAGTACCAATGAAACACCAATGAGTCCTCATAGTGTATTTTATAGACAATTTTCAAAACCATTTTTAAAAATTTGTGGATTATCAATTTGTTCATATTATGGTTTAATGTACCTTTGGGAATACCTAGAAAAAACCACCCCAAAAGAGAAGATAATGAAAGATGAGTGAATTTTGGTTTCAATTTTCAAAACCATTTTTAAAAATTTGTGGATTGAGTTCATATTATGGTTTAATGTACCTTTGG
>JAJMBM010000167.1:0-26335 GCA_030565325.1 Insectozyma coleopterorum
GGTGTAGAACAATTGCCATTTTAACTATGTAAACCTATATATAGTAGTACATTATTGAGAAATGGGTTAAGAGAATGTCGGAATTTCAACGAAACAAAGCCAGAATACCCTTCAAATGGCCCATTTAACCTCCACCATCAATTTTTATCAAGAGATAATCACCATCTGATGTGTTTAAAAAGCTTTTCAATGAAAGAAATAGAAAAATACTAATTATTTTGATCAAATAGCACGCAAAAATCAAAGCCACGGCTAAAGTTCTCTTCTCGAAATTAATTGATTAACTATAATTAATTAATATAAATATTTTCAAGTTAGGGACATTTATTTTCTCAGTATTGTAGTGAAAAATCAAGTGTATTTGTATTGACAGTCCAAGATCTCAATAATTATTAAGAGAAGAAAGATTTTCGATGTAGTACAATTTCCTGATGCTAGTGATATGGAATCAAAATAACGTGGATATGTACGGGTAATAGAAATTGAACTCGAATACAAAAATTACAACAAAAATGAATAGAATGATCAATTTCCACTAATCACTGAAAATTCATTTTTAACATTCACAACAAAAAGTAATATCTTGTTTAAACTTCTAACTATATGGACTGAAATGATGATTTTTTTTTTTTTAGAACCAAATTTGAATTCTTCTTAATGTGAATCAGATATAAACCAAATTCATTTCTTCATACGTTTGAACCATTTATTTCTATTTCGTCTGACTCTCTTCTCAATATTTAAGGACCCCTAACCAAGTGAATATTCGCATGTATATATTACTGACACAACATGTTTAGATGTATCGACAATGATACCTAATTTAATGAGTAGTAATAAATTCAGATAAATTTGATTCGTGGATACACTAATATCTTGGATTTACTAACTCAACAAGATCCACATTAGCAAACATATCATAAGTTATTTGCATGTGTTCAACAGGAATTTTTAATTTTGAATAAAACTAAATCAATTTTTATTTATCTTCAATTTTCTCTCCTCCACACACCAACCAAAAAGTCCAATAATGTCAGATAGTAATCAAACACATGATGACATGTTTCTTGAGTCAGTATTTGACAGATCATCATACTTCTATCATCCATATGAAAGATCAGTGTCTCCACGTAATTCAACAGAAACACAACTGGATTATATTGTTTCCGAACGACATAAACCAACCAATACGCAGCAGCAGCAGCAGCAGCAGCATAATCATGATGATTCAAAGACCCACACTTATAATACATTAGAAGAACAAATTGATCTACGATTAGCATCTTCAAATAATCCAACTATAATCATGGAATTAGATTTGGATGGCAAAATTAGATATTTAAGTAAGAATTGGGAATATATTATTGGAACAAATAGAAACAAGATCATCAATCGTCCAATATCCAAGATCATAATAGGGAACAATGATAAAGACTATCAAGTATTCAATAATGCAATTGAGTCAATGATTAGAGATGATATCAGTTATAAAGTCAAATTTATCACTTTGACGAATCATATCCAACACGACAAAAAGGGCAATGAAATACATGATTTGAATGTTATATTGGGAGAACAACAACAACAACAACAACAAACAATTGACGAGAGTAGTAGTAGTATTGTGACACCATATAACTCTACAATTGATCTAAAGTTGCCGGTAAAGGATTACATACCTCATGAAGATATTTTTAACGAGGAAAGTTTGAGTCCAGTATCATCTAATTTATCAAATGACGGAGAAGGAATAGAATTGGAAGCTCAAGGCATAATGATTCATGATGCAAAAACCAAGTTACCAAGTCATTCAATGTGGACCATACGACCTTTTGTTCATTTAGATTTAGATTTAACATTACCAAATAATTTAATTGATTTATTAGGATTTGGATCAGAGATTTTTGAAGGATATTTAATGAGTTTAAAAGATTTGGGGATAACAGATGAAGAGAATGTACCAGAGCCTAAAAGTATATTATGTAGAATATGCGAAACAAATGTACCAGCATGGTTTATTGAGAAACATTCAGATTTATGCATATTGGAACATAGAGCTAATGAAAATCTACAAAACTGTCACGATTCATTAAATGATCAGAAAGAATTGATTGTCAAAATATCAGAAAGTTTGGCCTTGCAATCTCAAAGTCCTCTGCAGCAGCAGCAGCAGCAGCAGCAACTGGAAGCTTCGAGTCCTATTTCACCAACATCACTGCAGCATCTGTCAGTCACATCGAGTAGTGGTTCTTCCGATAGTGAAGCGTTATTTATGAATGATTATAAAGGATTACCATTACCAACTGTATCTGACAATCTCAACTTGGCAAATAAAATTTTAAATAAAAATTTTAAAAGAAAAACCAATAATAATAATTTAATTCAATCGAAAAAATTTCCATTTGGTATATTACTGAGAATTGTTGAATTATGTGATGAAGCATTAATAGTGAATCCACCGGTATATACCCAGGAGGATCGTGTTATTGCATTTTCACCAAATTCAGAAAAGGCGTTAAATAGTTTAATGAATCCAACATTAAATTTGGAAACTTCAGATTTAGCAATAAAACAAATTATTTCAGACACAAAAGATTTAATTGATGAAAAATTAGAAGCATTATCAAGATTAATCTCCATATTACAATATCTGGAAAAGATTAAAAAAGAAGTTGACACAGAGGTTTTAAAAACAGTAAGAGAGACTGTTGAAAAAATTAGAAATAAAACTGAATTTAGTAGAAGTGGCACACCTGAACCTGAATTCAAACTACCGAAACCAATATCACCTCTTCAGAATGTCATAACACCAAAAGATATTTTAACAAAGGGAGTTTCCTATAATTCATCAGCTTCAGCATCATCCATCTATCAACCACAACCATATTCAAGAAATCCAGAGATGATGAATTGTATAAATGATTTTGATTTATCCAAAAGATTATCTGATAATTCTCCAAGGTATCAATCACCAATACGACATTTATCACCAGCTCCTTATATTGAAAATCAAAATTTGACAGCATTACAAAAAAATAAAACACCAGCTTCATCACCATTGATTACCACGGATGATTCTGAAAAGAAAATTACAAATTTTTCCTTAAATTCAACCAATTCAATACCTCAAACATCAAGTCAAAAAAGTTCAAGACCTCCATTATCACCTTTATTAGTATCAACTCAACAGCCAATTAACAAATCATCGGGTATAAAAGATTATGAAGTTATCAAACCAATTAGCAAAGGAGCATTCGGCTCGGTATTCCTAGCAAAACGAAAGTTAACCGGTGACTATGTAGCTATTAAATGTTTGAAAAAGCGTGACATGATTGCTAAAAATCAAGTATTGAATGTAAAATCAGAAAGAGCTGTTATGATGAGACAAAGTGATTCACCATATGTTGCACAATTATACAATAGTTTTCAATCAAAGAATTATTTATATTTAGTTATGGAATATTTGAACGGTGGTGATTGTGGCAATTTGATTAAAACATTAGGTGTAATAGGTTTGGATTGGTCAAGTAAATATATTGCTGAAATCATCGTTGGTGTTGATGATTTACATAAAAGAGGAATAATTCATAGGGATTTAAAACCTGATAATATATTAATTGATCAAAATGGTCATTTAAAATTAACAGACTTTGGGTTATCAAGATTGGGTGTTGTAGGCAGGCAAAAAACACATAGAAAAAGTAGCACAAATGAACAGAGTATCGAGCTATTTCGATCAACATTTGATTCTTCAGTTACTCCCTTAGCATTATCACCAAGTACGGAAACAAAACCTCAATCAGCATCATCTCCAACATTGGCATTTTTGGAAAATTTCAACAATAACAATAGATCAACGAGTAGATCAAGCTCAACAGATTCACCAATCTTGAAACCAATTATCCCAAGAACAGCTTCGGAATCATCTTTTGCTATAATAGTAGATGATGATCATAATCATCATCATCATCATCATCAACCGGTTAATTATGCTTTATACAATCCGGAAAGTACTGAAATCAAAAAATTCGTTGGTACCCCGGATTACTTGGCACCAGAAACAATTGAAGGGGTAGGCCAAAGTGAAGCTTCAGATTGGTGGAGTATTGGATGTATATTATTTGAATTTTTGTATGGCTATCCACCTTTTCATTCCGATACACCTGAAAAAGTATTTAATAACATTTTGAAGTGTAAAATTGATTGGCCAGATCTACCAATAGAAGAAGAGTTGAAATATTGTACACCAGAAGCAAAAGATTTAATCAGCAAATTACTTACACTAAATCCAGACGAAAGATTGGGTTCAAATGGTGCTGATGAAATTAAACAACATCCTTATTTTAAGGATATCAATTGGGATACATTATTTAATGAACCGGGCTCATTTGTACCAAATTCAGATGATCCTGAACTGACAGATTATTTTGATCAAAGAGGCGCGGTTATAAATCAATTTCCGAAAGAAGAGAATTCAAGTAGTGATGAGGAGAAAGGTGAGAATTCAGAAAAACTAATTAAAAGAGAAAGAAAAGATCCTAGCGAATTTGGCTCATTTCATTTTAGAAATTTGTCAGTATTAGAAAAGCAAAACAAAGATGTTATAAATCGATTGAAAAATGAACATTTGGAACATCGAAATAGTTTTTCTTCGTCATCTTCAGAATCAACACCTATATTGAGACTGAGAGGCTTATCGTTTGGCAATAATAATAATAATAATAATAATAATAATAATAATAATAATAATACTAATACCAGCAGTCCTTTCAAACGACCACTTTCTCCACCAAATCATATTCAAAATTTGAGTTCACCAGCAAGTACATTAAATTTAAACACATCAGTTAGATCTTCATCACCTCATAGAGTGTTTGAGTCACCAAATACAAACAATAAACACGAACGAATTCCAAGTATTGTGAGTACCTATTCATCGGGCGATGAGTTTAGTTTGATTGATAATCATCATAGATCAAATTCTTCACCGTATATCTTATCAAATTTCAACAAATTTAAGGATATATCTTCACCTTATTCATCTGATTCGGAGGAAAGTAGAAGTAATAATGCTTTATTAAGAATTCAAAGAAGAAGAGAAAGTAGTCGTATGTCAGATTCAAAAAATTCATCAGCATCAATAAAAAATGAAATAGATGTTTTATATTGTGAGCCAATACCAATGGTTAGACATCAAGTTGTTAAATTATTAGAGAAGAATAACTGTATAGTAGTATCAATTACCGATGGAGAAGAATTGATTAAAAGAGCAACATCACAAGTCAAATTTGATTTGATATTGACTGCACTAAGAATTTCAAAAGTAGATGCCATTGATGCTATTAAATTAATCAAATTCACCACTGGTAAAAATTCAAGTACACCACTTGTCGCCGTAACAGGTTATCCCGACGAAGCACATTCAAGTAAATGCTTTGATTTTGTAATTGAAAAGCCAGTTAATCATGATCAAATACGAAAATGCATACATAAATTTTTAGATGAAGCAATAATCGATTGAATATACAAAATATAATAAGATTAATTTATTTCAAAATTGTGTAAATTGGAGGTCCAAATATATAATTAAAATTCACACAATAACAATTGGCCTTTTGCATTTGGTAGTGCTTTTCCCCAACATTATTAAACGTTGAGTAAATAAAAAAATAAAATATTGAGGAAATTAATATTCAAATTAAATTTTTAACAGAGTGTTCAATTTCTTTCTTCTATACTATTACATTAATTGAACATTACAAATAATATACTAATTAACAATGGTCTCAGCAGAATTTGAAGAAAAAGCTTCAGCAGTTTCAAACATGACTGAAAGACCAAGTGATGATGAATTATTAAAGTTATATGGTTTATATAAACAAGCTACAGTTGGTGATAACACAACTACCAAACCAGGTGCTTTTGATTTTAAAGGGAAATACAAATGGCAAGCTTGGGAAGATTTGAAAGGTACAAGTCAAGAAGATGCTGAAAAGCAATACATCGAATTCGCTACTGAATTAATTACAAAATATAATAATTAGAGGAAATAAATTATATAAATACTAATAATATAAATCATTACTATAATTGAATTGTTCGAATTTATTTTTCAATCAAGATAAACTTGTACAAATGTTTTTTTTTTTAATTAATTACGTGTTTGATGAAATCTTTTTTTTATTTATGTTATCTCATTTTAAAGTAGTAACAACTAAATCAATAAAATCATTTCTATTGAGAAAATCACATTATATAACAATGAGTGAACCAGTATTGAAAAAGACAAAATTTGATGGATCTATTACCAAGTTATCACAACCATTGGTATGGCTTGATTGTGAAATGACAGGATTGGAAGTTTTTAAAGATGATCATATAATTGAGATTTGCTGTATAATAACAGATAAAGATTTAAATCCAATTGAGGAAATATACGAAAGTACAATATACTATCCGAAAGATGTGTTAGATAAAATGAATCCATGGTGTATTGAACACCATGGTAAATCGGGGTTAACAAAAAAAATATTGGAACATCCTATGCAAACATTAGACAAGGTTGAAAATGAATTATTACAATATATAAAGAAATATATACCAAATGAGAACGAAGGTGTGTTGGCAGGTAATACAATTCATATGGATAAAATTTTTATGATGAAAGAATTGCCAAAGGTTATTGATTATTTACATTATAGACTAATAGATGTTTCGTCAATAATGGAATTTGGTAATAGACACAATCCAAATTTAATGAAGAAATGTCCACCAAAATTAAAATCACATACTGCAAAATCTGATATCATTGAAAGTATAAATCAATTACAATGGTATAGAGATCACTATTTCAAATCCGAGGCAGAAACCGAAGCAGCAAAAACTGAAATTTAGATTAGTTCAAATAAGGTATAAAGGATGGTATAGTGAAACGTTATTATTTTATTACTATATATTTAATCGTAAATGAAGACAGCAGCCGGTGGTATATAACGTATATAACACCTAATAATCAAAAAGTAGTGTAAGTTAGAACACAAAGAAACTAACTAACTACTCTCCACATTTTTGTGACTGCCGATAGTAGTACTGACAACTACAACCACAACCACAACTGCAACTACAACTACAACAACTACTTCTACTACTTATCCTTCAGTCATCTCTATTTATACCGGATAAGTGTATATAGTTGAGAAATTTCCACATTAAGAACGCGGCCTTTTCCTCTTATTGTACAAATTAATTAATTAATGTTTATTTGTTTCTGTATTTTTCGCATTCTTAATTCTTAGTAAATTTTTATTTCTTTATTGAAATATATTTTATCAATTTATTAGTTTTCATTAAATGGTTATTTATGATGCTTAACTCAATTAAGATTACCATTAGTAATAGTTCACGGTATAAAATACTTTCAACATTATCATCTAATATATTCAATCATAATAATAATGTTTCTATAGTAAGAGCTTTAGCTACTACACCACCACCATCATCTACTACTACTACTACTACTACTACTTCCGATAACGCAGCAGCAGCAAGAACAGCTACACCACCATCACCAGTAACAGCGGAAAATACCAAGTCTTCGGTCTTAAAGACTAAAACTATTATAGATGGCATTGTTCCGCCGAGTGGCTCTTCAATAACTTTGAAGTCTGCTAAAAGAGACCCTTCAAAATTTGGCTCTAGACCGATATACTTGGATGTCCAAGCCACAACTCCTGTTGATCCAAGAGTTTTAGACAAAATGTTGCAATTTTATACTGGTTTGTATGGTAATCCGCATAGTTCAACTCATGCTTATGGTTGGGAAACTGGGAAAGAAGTTGAAATCGCAAGGGAATATGTCGCTAAAGTTATAAATGCTGATCCAAAGGAAATTATTTTTACTTCAGGTGCAACAGAAAGTAACAATATGATTATAAAAGGTATTCCAAGATTTTATAAAAAGACTAAAAAACATATTATCACTACACAAACTGAACATAAATGTGTTCTTGATTCAGCAAGACATATGCAAGATGAGGGGTTTGATGTTACATATTTACCTGTTAATGAAGAAGGGTTAATAAATCTAGACACATTAAGAAAAGCAATCAGAAAAGACACTGTATTAGTTTCAGTAATGGCTGTTAATAACGAAATTGGTGTTATGCAATCTTTAAAAGAAATTGGAAAAATATGTAGAGAAAACAAAGTATTTTTCCATACAGATGCTGCTCAAGCCTATGGTAAAATTCCAATTGATGTAAATGAAATGAATATAGATGCTTTATCAATAAGTTCGCATAAGATATATGGACCAAAAGGTTTGGGTGCTTGTTATATAAGAAGAAGACCAAGAGTTAGATTGGATCCAATTATAACTGGTGGTGGACAAGAAAGAGGTTTAAGATCAGGTACTTTAGCAGCTCCATTGATTGCAGGTTTTGGTGAAGCTGCAAGATTAATGATTGAAGAATCAGAATATGATAAAAAATACATTGAAAAATTATCAACAAAGTTGAAAAACGGATTATTATCAATTCCTTCAACTCAATTTAATGGTTCGAAAAATCCACAATTTCAATATCCCGGTTGTGTCAATATTTCATTTGCTTATATTGAAGGTGAATCATTATTAATGGCGTTAAAAGATATTGCTTTAAGTTCGGGTTCAGCTTGTACTTCAGCATCTCTAGAACCTTCCTATGTTTTACATGCATTAGGCGCAGATGATGCTTTAGCCCATTCAAGTATCAGATTTGGTATTGGTAGATTCACCACCGAAGCAGAAGTTGATTATGTGATAGCAGCAATTAATGAAAGAGTAGAATTTTTAAGAAAAATGTCACCTTTATGGGAAATGGTACAAGAAGGTATTGATTTAGATTCCATCGAGTGGAGTGGTCATTAAACTTCGTTTATTTATTATCTTGTATTTAATATAAATAATCATAAAATTATTGTTAACTTTCCTTGCTCGCATTTCTCCGATTCAGGACCTTTTTTTTTAAATTCATTTTTCTGGCCCAACACTTTAATTTTTTTTGTCCCAATTATTATTATTTAGAATTATGTCACAAGTTATAACCAAAACCATAACAGTTTTACCAGGTGATCATGTTGGAACTGAAATATGTAATGAAGCAATTAAAGTTTTAAGATCCATTGAAGCATCAACGTTGAAAAATATAAAATTTGAATTTAAAAATCATTTGATTGGTGGTGCAGCGATCGACGCGACTGGTGTTCCTTTACCTGATGAATCATTAGAAGCTGCTAAATCCTCAGATGCAGTTCTATTGGGTGCTGTTGGAGGACCAAAATGGGGTACCGGAGCAGTTAGACCAGAACAAGGTTTATTAAAAATTAGAAAAGAGTTGAATCTTTACGCAAATATAAGACCATGTAATTTTGCCAGTGATTCATTATTGGAATTATCACCTTTAAAATCACAAGTTGTCAAGGGTACGAATTTAATTATTGTCAGAGAGTTAGTAGGTGGTATTTATTTTGGTGACAGATTAGAACAAGAAGATTCGGATGATAAAAAAACAGCTTGGGATACAGAGAAATACACAGTTGAAGAAGTTACAAGAATTACAAGAATGGCTGCATTTATGGCTTTACAGCATAACCCCCCATTACCGATCTGGTCATTGGATAAAGCAAACGTTTTAGCTTCATCAAGATTATGGAGAAGAACTGTTGACAAAGTAATTCAACAAGAATTTCCTCAATTAAACGTCCAACATCAATTAATCGATTCCGCTGCTATGATTTTAATTCAAAATCCAACTAAACTAAATGGTATAATAATAACTTCAAATATGTTTGGTGACATTATCTCCGACGAAGCATCAGTTATACCAGGTTCATTAGGTTTATTACCCTCAGCATCTTTGGCATCATTACCCGATACTAACAAAGCTTTTGGTTTATACGAACCTTGCCATGGTTCGGCTCCAGATTTACCGGAAAATAAAGTTAATCCTATTGCAACTATTTTAAGTTGTGCTTCAATGTTGAGATTATCATTAGATTGTGTTGATGAAGCTGAAGCTTTAGAGGAAGCAGTTAAACAAGTTTTGGATAACGGAATTAGAACTGCTGATTTAAGAGGTAGTTCCACAACAAAAGAAGTTGGTGATGCTATTGCTGCAACAGTTGCCAAAATTTTAAAATCTAATGTCTAGTGTATATATATTATTTAATAAATGATAACTGCATAAGTAGCAACGATGGCTATACATATTGAAATGATAATTGTAAAATAAACTAGTAATTTTTCAACTTTATCAATCTTTTTACATAATTTTAAATAAAATAAGCATGGTAAAATATTACAAATAACAAAACAAATTGATGCACCTAATATTCCTAATATTTTATCAAATTCTGGATACAAAATAGCCAATATAACAAATGTTAGATTCACACCAATTTTTATTAAAAAATCAAACAATGAGTTTAAAAGATCTTGATAAACATTTGTAGATTTTGTTACAAGTAATGTTGTACCCAATGCCGATATTATTGGTTTTGCGTTCAAGGGAGTTTTGGCTAACGGTACTAAACATATTAAACCTGAAATTAATGGATAAACCCAAAGTGGGTAACCTTGAGTTAACAACAAAGTGTTGGTGATTTCATTGGAATTTTTATTTCCATACATCAAATAGCCAATAATACCCATTGAAGCATCAGTTAGTATAGCTATGAAATAAGTGTATTTCAAAGTTTTTGGAAATTTATATGGATGTCTCATATCACTTCGTAAATTTGGAAAAATCGCATGGCCACCAAAGGGTGCCATAGCCAATGACACGCCAACTAAAAATTCCATCCAATTTCTTGGGTACAAACGAGTTGGCATAAAGTTTATTAATGAGCCCGGTGAATCTAGCTTAAGTAACCCAGATATAAAAATTAAAATTGTAATTGAAATAGTTGATAATATACCAAGTAATGAAATTATAGATAATATAGACAATGGGAAAAATGTAAATGGTGTTAATATGAAGAAACTGACAATTTTAAACTTTGTTCTTGTCCATTTTTCACTTCCTAATAATGCATGTAAGGAATCACTAAATAATACAATCAATGATACTCCAGCTCCAAGTAAATCAACTGAAAATAATAATGATATGATTAGCTTTGCCTTTGATCCATATGCCGCGTACCCCAAATCAGCATAAGTCATTATAGTTTCATCAGTATCCATTGCTTTTGATAACAATGAAGCAGTCCAACACGTGGTTAACCCACATGCCAATAATATAGGTACACCCAATAGCCAACCACAAAGGTTCATCATTGATGGTAATGCTAATAAACCAACTCCGATCAAAACATTCACAGAATTAAATATAGTTTGTGGTGCGGTCGATTGGCCTTGTAAAACGGTAACGATCTTACCACTTTCATCTTCAATTTTTTTAAAACTAACTATCGAAGGCGTTAAAGATATAGATGATCTTAATGATGAGAATGATTGAGCATTATATAACCTTTGTTTCCTTTTAATTGGTATTGCCCCAGGGATAATATTAGGATTATTGACTGAATTCTGTCTTGATCTTGTATTGTTCAAAGCACTTAAAATATCATCATGGTAAAACATTTCATTATTATAATAATCCGTATCGTTAGCATTATTCATAAACAATGAGTTTTTACTTTGTAAATCATGTATAACAGTGGATAACCTTTCACCTTTGTAAGAAGGTATCATTAAGTTGGGATCAAATGTTTCATCTTCTAATGCTTCATTGTTATTATTACCAGACAGGGAAGCTGGTACGAAAAAAGATCTCTTTCTATGAATGTCATTATCTATTTTACTAGCAGCGAATGAAGTGGATCTTACAAAAGAGTTTGCAAAATTTTGTAATGAATTTGGTCCTTTAAAAGAACCATGTTGTTGTTCTGAAAAAGCCTGAGAAGATCTTCTTGAATTAATTAATAATGATAAATTTTCATCTGAATCCATATCAACAAATTGACTATATCAAAGCTATGAATAGGTGAATATGAAAAAACCGCAACCAAATAATCACGAACTAAGATTGCCGCAACCCTTTTAAAAAAAAACTTTCAAAGATTTGTCTAAAAATAAATCAACAGATCAAGCAAGCAAACAAACAAACAAATAGACGCGCTTTTGTAATGGTAATATTTCACACAACATTCATTGTTATGAGTGGGAGTGGTGAGGGTGTTGAAAGTATCAAATGTATTCATATATTAGTATGATTGTTTATTAAACTATATTATTTAATATTCTCATTCAGTTTCAAAAATACAATGATTAAAAAAAGCACAGAAAGTTGCGTTTATAACGAGCGTGTTCTTTTAATTTTAGAAAGCAACAATTTGAACAGATAAAATATTCAAGTAGCTTCTACATGCTATCTATTAACCGA
Source organism: Insectozyma coleopterorum (assembly GCA_030565325.1). NCBI lineage: Eukaryota > Fungi > Ascomycota > Pichiomycetes > Serinales > Debaryomycetaceae > Insectozyma > Insectozyma coleopterorum. The sequence goes on from JAJMBM010000167.1 coordinate 12,420, forward strand.
TCTATATTTTCAACTTTTTCAACCGATGCCTTATGGTGATGTTGACCTTTTCCCGTAAACTTTTGCACTTGATAAATATCCAAGTTGTTAATGATTCGAATAATAGGATCTAATAAACTTAGTGCGACTAATAAAGTATAATACGCATCATTACCAGCGTTGTGTAAATAACTATAGGGTATATCCAAGCTTCGAAGTATTGCCCATAATGAGCCGCCATTGGATCTTGATAGTTGATGAATTGATAAAGTATCTATACTCGAGTCTTGCTTCAATTCAATACCCAATTTTTTGAAAAATTTAACTTCACTTGATATGTTATGACCCACCAATATCCCATTCTGTCTTAGCAAATATTTTTGTAAAAACTTTTTCAAAAATCGCGTGGTATTTGACTCAGACATAATCATAGATTTCCCATTTAAGAAATTATCTTTATAATCAGGTACATATAGTTTGTTTCTTTTACGCAAATGATCTTTTATTATGATGTGATATGTTTTAATTTGTGGAACCAATGTCTTGGGAAATGTGTGTTTAAGTATAGATATACCAATTTCTGTAATAAATTTTTGATTCTTTTCATATGCTTCACAATCTATTGAGATTAGAGGACGATTTGAGTTGATCAAGTTTATCGAGTTTCTTAGCACTGTCAATTTCGACGATATATCAGGTTCATTTTTGAATCTGAAATGATCAGATTCAAAATAATCATCAAGTGTAATCCCTTCCCCATTTAATACTCTTTGCTTGAGCTTTATTAGGTTTGGTGGTATATTATTCGTTTTTAATTCGGGCAAAATATTGCATGTATCTTCTTGACTTGATTCAATTATTTTTGGTGCATTTTCCTTAGAATTATACTTGTGATTTATTTGTACATTGTTACCGGATTTATAAGTGAGTAGTGATCTAGTAGTTAGTCTAGGTAGCTGATGTCGAATTTGAAACATTGCAAACAAAGAAAATAAAAAATTTATTATTACTTTGTACAAAATTTTCGAAGATGATGATGGTTAATGATATTGAACTTTTGAAAAATCAACCAACTTTAAATCAATTGAATGAGATACTAAATAAAAATTATACAAATATAACATTTTCTTATATAAATACGTTATTGGATTATACAGTACCTCAGATATTTCCAAATGATCAAATTAATCAAATTTTAATTAAAACATTTCAATCATTGATTGGCTTAGGTAATTTATTGAACAAGATTCACATTTATAAAGATAGCAGTAGAGCACATGTTTACCTAAGGTTGATAGATGTGGTTTTAAATCAAGATTTATTATCAAATTTGCTCAATAATTCAACTGCATTACAAAAGAAAGAAATTGATAAACTATTATTTAAGAGCAAATTATTATCCATTGTAAATGAAGCAACAACATTCAACTATAACTCGACTAATATTCACTTAGAGCTGACATTAAACTATAACTCGACTAATATTCACTTGGAGCTGACATCAAATTATATACGGTTTTTAACCGATCAAATCAAGATTACTCAAAAATATGAATTTATACCATCTTTATTAAAATTTAGTAACGATTCATTTGTACAAGTGGTAGAATTATTTTTCAATGAGAACGATTGGATTAGCTTTACTTTAGAAATTCAAAATTTGAAATCTTTTGAAAGAAAGGACATAATAAAAAATTTATTCAACTTGTATTTACCCAAGATCATTAATAATTCAAATTTGGTATCATTATATAATCTACTAAAATTCACAGATGAATACATGGATCAATCTTTAATAGAAAAAATAATATCAAAGTCGAATTCCAAGTTAAATACTTTAGTTGCAATGCTTATACTTGATAAACAAGTTGTTATAACGCAGTTACTCGATAAATGGGCCGATGTCAATTACATAAAAAATGAACCTATATCTATTCAAGAATCAAGAACATTTTTATTGGCAAAATTGATTTTCTACATGAAAGGTACATCATTTCTTAAAAATTTAACTCAAAATACACATTTTATTAATTCAATAAGTACTAGACTAGGTTCATTTTCAAACAATGTTAAAAATTTGGCTATTATATTAGCCGATTATATCTGTGAAATGAATGGCGAAGAGAAAATATTCAAATTAAATGAAGATACAGATTACACTAAATATGTATCATCACCACCCGAAATAAAAACTTTGGCTAATAATCCGTGGCAAGATCTTGTTAAAGCAAATGAAATAGAACTTAAGAAACTAGATATTGAAATCACAGAAATTCATCAAGATTCGATGGAAGATGATTTACCAGTTGATAAAATTGGTAATCCAATATATATCAAAGATTTACTAGAATATTTAAGCGTTGATACTTCGAATAAAAATGCATATGAAATGAGAAAGATGGCTTTAGAACAAGGTCCAACGTTAATTAGACAAAAGGCTTTGAATAGGAATGAAGTGGTATTTTACCTGGAAGATTTATTGACCATGATAATTGCATTGGATAACTTTTTCAATATGGACAATTTTGAAGATTTAAAGTTAAATTTCATGATAGCCATAATTGTGACAAATCATCAAATTACCAAATTCATGTTTGATTTATTAATTAACGCTGACTATTCATTACAACAAAGATTATACATATTATCAGCAACTTCACTTGCTGCTAGGGAACTACGAGGAATAAAAGATGAGATAGTTACAAGGTCATATCTAATTAAAGATTTTCCATCGAAGAAACTACCAGATAATTTACATGAAAAATATCTTGATTTACAAAATTCAACAAAATACGTTAATCAAATAGAACATGATTTACAAGATAGTCTAATGAGCGAAACTAGTAATGAAGCCCAGGATAAAATATTAGGTAAGGGTAAGTTACTTCGAGTATCATCAAAATTAATCAAAAAACAACCAAGATTAAATAAACCCAAGTGTCATGAATTTTTCAAAATTATAGGTTCAGACTTTTATTATCCATTGTTGAGTGTTTGGTATTGTTCAGATTTAATAAGAATTAAAAATATGGGACATTACACACCAATCTTTATTGCTCATTATTTAAAAACTTTGAGTTTGTTACTTCATGTTGCATATCCATCCAGTATACAGTTAAAAGATATGATGAGAGAATATTTAATCTTACTGACAACTATAATAAAAGGTTTAAATGTTGAAGAAATTCAAATTGTCGAAAGTCTAATTACAGGTTGGTTATTAATATTAGATATGGTAGACGATGAGTATATAATAATAAATTATAATGAAGAAATCTTATTTATCACCAATTGGTTATTATCAGTTTATGAAATTATTATAGATGAAAAAGTCAAGAGTTTGTCAGCAGGTTTGCTTTTGAAATTAACAACTTTAACAAAGAAATTTGAAAGAACTATACTAAATGAACAAAGTATATTTTAATTAAATATATACAATGACTGCATCCATTGCAGACTCAAATTCGATGACATCTGCTGTATTAAGTGGTTTTCTTTTTCTTTTTCTTTTTGCTTTTGAAATTAACAACTTTAACAAAGAAATTTGAAAGAACTATACTAAATGAACAAAAGTATATTTTAATTAAATATATACAATGACGCATCCATTGCAGACTCAAATTCGATGACATCTGCTGTATTAAGTGGTTTCTTTTTCTTTTTCTTTTGCTTCTTCTTCGGATTCAGTTTTGGTTCTTCTTGTTGTTGTCCATTGCCAATCGGTACATGTAAGCTTTCAAGTCTTTGTGCTTCCTTTGCTACCAATTTTTCTTCCTTTGTCAAATGGACAGGTACATTTCGAAGTTTATCTAAATTAAATTTTATTCTAATCTGTGGATCTAATAAATTCATTGCTAATAACAAGGTGAAATATGCGTCGTTACCAGCGTTATGCAAAAAGCTATGTGGAACCTGTACAATTTCCAATCCTTTATGTAAACTCACACCTTCCTTACCTTGAGTTACCTGTATAAGAAATTTTGTATCAATTAAATCAATATTCAAGGGGAAACTAACACCTATTTTTTTCAACCAGCTTTTATCATTCTTGAAATCATGTCCAATTAAAAAAGTTGATATACCTGATAAGTTAAAATAATGATCAATTAATGATTGTACAAATAATCCAGATTCATATAATGACATAATATACGTTTCACCACCAATAAAATTCGTCGCATGATTGGGAACAAATTGACCATTGACCAAATGTAAATACTCTTTAATTCGAATATGTATCTGTGTGATCGAGGGATGTAAAGAAAATTGTTGATCTCTTGGATCATAAATGGAAATTCCTATTTCCGTAATTAGATCTTGATTTCTTTCAAATGCTTCTATATCCAAACTAAATAATATTGATTTTCTAGAATAAACTTGAGTAATAAATGGTATTAATTTTTTAAAATTCATCAAATAAGGATTTGATTTTATTTCCAATTGTGATACGTAAGAATCTATAATATTATCAATCGCTGATATAGTTTGAGGAAAGGCAGTTATCTTTGAATATTTGAGTTTATCGAGTTTCTTGATTTGATCTAAAGCAGTTGATCTATGTTTTGGATCCAAGATAATATCTTTAGACACATATTTTTTCTTTGTACGACGTGATTTATTCATGGCTGAATAATTAACAAAATATGATAATTTACGTTAATTTTTATCTATAAATACGCTTCTGCAAAAAAATAAATTAACCTTTATTCGTTTAACACGCGATAAAGTTCTAAAACTTTATTTCATTACACAATAAACCTTTATTTCATTACCCTATATAAACCCTATAACATATTAATCATTAAACTAAAACCAATGACACCCGATATAAGCGTTGTTTTTTTCCAATTCAAATCTTTATCAACAACAGCAAATTGTTTCATAGCATTTGAAGTTTTATTGCCATTGATCGAATGAACAGTTTGACTATGTGATGTTGAGGGACTATTGGATCTACTATCAATTGAACTTTCCAAGGTTGTTGCCACCCAAACAGATTGTGAGCCTATGAAACCCCATTGATTATAACTAACTGATGAATCGTGCGAATTGGTTGGTTCTGATTGAGCTGATTCGACGGATTTTAAATGATGCTTAGATAAATCAGTTCCGGTTGTAGCTATATCAGTTTGAGTAGTTGGAGTCCACAATTGGGTTGTTTGTTGTGCACTAATTTGTTGTGTATTCGTTAGTTGTATATCGTTTGATTGTGTGTTAGTCAGTTGTTTATTAGTTTGATCAATCGTGGCAGCTTTTGTTTTTTCAGTATTTTTACTCCTTGTATCATCACCATTACCAGTATCCAAACCACCCAAATTTGCTCCCAAACTTGTACCAATTAATGACAACAAGAGAACCCCTGTTGAAAATGAATGTTGTAATTGTAATGACATATTATAATAAAATATTAATTAATTGATAAAAAGTTTAAATTCTTTTGAATGCTATTTATAATAGTCATTTATATCTCAGATCATTGCGGATCAACCAGCATGAATCAAAAATGTCGGCATGGATAACGGTTTTGAAACGCTTAATTTTTTTTTTTTTTTTTTTTTTTTTTTTTCTGGTTGATAATATAGCCAGCCATTTTTAAATAAGAAGCGGCTTATTTTATACTAATATCAATATCAATTTCATCATCATTTGGAGTTAGTGGAATTTGGGATAATTGAAAATGTAATTTTAACATAATTCTAGTTGTTTTTGTAAATTTAGTATTATTAAACCATGAGGAATCATATTCAAACAATGGTAAACTTGAATCGAATAATGTAGGATCTATTTTAAATTTAATTGATGCATTTTTTTCATTATTTATCGATAAATCTTTAACATCAAATGAAGTTTGATTATAATCCAACTTTGTATCATTTACGTCAATTCGTGAAATTTCAACTCCTTTATTTAGCAGTAAATTTATTGTTATTTTAGGAATACAAATTTTTTGAATATCTTGAATGTATTGTATACAAGTTGATAGAAAATGATTAAATGTTGATTTAAAAATCACATAATTGTTTTGAAAATTGAAATTGTTAAAATTGATTTTGCTATTACCTATACTAATTATATCAATTGATAATTTATCATTCAAGTAATTGTAATTTTTATAATTAAATTCCAAACATTTACTCTTATAATTTGACGAAGTTACAATAATAAACTTGTTTATACAATTTTTTTCATCAGGAATGAATGGTAATAAATCAATACATTTTTCAACACTTAAATTTAATTCATTATTTATATCTAAGAAACTATTTGGTAGAATTATTAAATCTTCAATTACTTCTTTCCACCCTGACCAATCACTTTGTGTTGGACCAATATAAATACCAGAATCTTTTGGTCTTCTATTATTATCAATTCCAATAAATATGATTGATAAAGAATCATTTACATTTAAACTTGATAATACTTTCTCAATCAATTCTTGTATATATATTCTATATTCACAATCGTTTAAACTTGTTGTATTAATTAATGAAATTGACAAAATTAAATTTAATTTTAAACATTTTGGTGGTGGTAAAACTTTGATTAAATATTTATTGGGTATCTCATGATTTTGTAAAATTAATTGATTAAATTTTACTAAATCTTTTGAAATTTGAAAAAATTCTTTATATTTGAACCATAACGTTGAAGTAAATTGGTATAAGTTTGTATGTAAAGTTTTCATTTCATTTAGACAATTTATTAAATATTCCCATTTTGCTACTATTGTATTACTAAATTCATGTTTTAAATATAATTCAGGTAATGAACTTTTACACAAATTTAAACCTAATATACCATTTGTTAAATTTAAATTACAAAATTCATTTTTACAAATCATCCCCAATGGTGAATCATTTAAATCATAAAATATAAGATAATTTTCAAATAAGTAGACAATTGAATTTTCAAAATTTATTCCATCAATAGATATTTGTAAATTATCAAAACATATCAAGTCACCCAAATCTTTTTGTAAATGAAGTTTTTTTTTTATGAAATTTGATATTTTTAATTTCAATTGTAAATCATGAAGGTTAAAATTATTTGAATCTTGTTGATATATCGATGGTGGTTTAATAGTCACATGATAATCTATTTCATTATTTAGCCTTGAAATTTCTGCAAATTCAACTATAGGTTGATAGATACTAGATTCATTTTGTTCATTCCTCGGTGGTGTTTCCAAATGAGATATAAACTTATGTTGTGGCTGTTGTTGTTCAATGGGTGTGATTGGCTGTGATATATTTACGATTGGCTTGACAATAGGCTTATTACTATCAATCTTAAGTTCTTGGTGCAAATGAATATTTTTAATTATATTTTGATATACTACATGATCAGTACATTTAGTTGGCAATTTGCACATTCCACATTTTGGTAATTTACTTAAATCTTTTTTATTTAACATTAGTATAAAACAATTTTTATGGCAAATATGATCACAATCCAATGGTAATATAATTTCACCAGGTAATATTAAACTTAATAAATCATTACAAAAACAACATTTAGATTCATTATATTTTTTAGTTTCTAAAGGGGATGATTGTAAATGAAAAAACTTGTTGGTACTCGAAGCTATACTAGGAGGCGGCATAACAGTATTGTTTGAATAATTCGACTCGGCATCAAAATTTATTGAAATTGGGATAATTGGAGAATTTAATCTAGAAGATGACTTATGATTATCATTATTGTTGTAATAATTATTTTTAGATTTTGGTGAATCGTTAGATGAATCATACTTTGAATTCTTTTTAAAAGGAGACGCTGTTGTATTATAAATCTTATTAATAAATGAAGAAGAAGAAGAAGACAGTGTTCTTTTTGGCATCGGTGAAGTTGTTGACAAATTGTTTTCAAAATGACATGGAATGGGGAATACTTGTTTTAAATAAAGCTTACAAAGAAGGAAAACCAATTGGGGCGGGATTATTGAAATTTAAATGCAAATTTTAACATGAATCAAAAAAAAAAAAAAATAAAGCATAACATGTGGGTAAAACAATTGAATATGAAAAATGGCATAGTATTATCAAACATACATGAATAATAGTAAACAGATAAGAAAAAAAATATTAAACCTTTGACGACGACGACCCTTATCACTAAACAAATAAGCTTTCAATATACTAGTAAATCCAGTTTTGTTACGAAACTTTAAATTGAAACCACATTGTCTTTGATGAATGAATAAAAGTTTGTTTGGTTGTAAATTTATAAATTAGGTAGATTTAATTTTGTTGCGTCTTAAAATAGTAATTTTTTTGTGCAGTGCGTAATATATAGTTAATTATTTTCCAATGTATCAAATACAAAATAATTATTCAGTTTCAATTTAGAGTAAAATCAAACATTGTGCATCATTCAAGCATTTTCAGTTTTAAATTCATCTCCATTTTATATATTATACTATATTATTTCATGTTTCATACTTCTTTTTATGTTAATTTTTTTGATATTCTTTCTGATGTTTTTGATAAGATATGCACCCATTTTACAAATCTATTAAAATCATTATCTTCAATTGCCTCTCTTAATCCTGGTAATTCTTGTGACGAGTATCCTGTAAATCTACCGCTTGTATATACAATATGTTTGAAAAATGGTCTTTTATGTAATCCATATTTATATAAAAAGTTTCTTTCGAAATATTGTAAGCCTTTATTATGATATTTGATTTGAAAATGCAATTTGATCCTTTGCCAAAATGGTAATTCATCAATTATGTCAAATTGTTTTTGCAATTGTTTTGACCCATAATCGTATGCTTTAGTTGCATTATGTAAAAATTCCAATTGATCATTTGTTTGCGATAATAAATCAATTAATTTCCGATTATTATTGTTTATTCGATTCATCATTTGACATCTTTTAGAAATAAACAAATCTTGATAATAACCTTGAGTAATTTTTTTAATAAATTTTGATTGTTCTACATCATCATCATCTTCTTCTTCTTCTTGTATCTTTTTATTTAACCAATCTTCAGGAATATCATTTACTGTATCTTGAAAATATTTTAATAAAGATTTTGAATACCTGTTTAGATTAAATGATATAATTTCTTGTTCGCTCAATTCTAAACTCAACAAGGAAATGTATTTCGTTAATAAATTATGGTAAACAAAACCAGGGTCACCAAAATTAGTCATCCAATAATATGAATCATAATTTGAATGATATTGATAAACTGGGTCATGTTTTCCTTGAGTAAAACCAACATCAACAGATGGAATTCCCAAGAAATCCAATGCAACTGTGAAATCTGATCCCGAGCCTAATGTATTTATTGATTTTTTCATTGATTTAAAATGATCAAATAATGATTGGCCCTTTTCACCAGGATAGTCCAATTCTTTTGCAATTTTTAGTAAAACGTCATTTAGTAATGGTGTTGATCCTAATTTAAATTGTTTACCCGAGACTGCTGTATCTAAATTAATATATGCAACAACATCTTTTTGATACTTTTCTGCATAATATTTACCAGCTTCTGTTGAACCTAATAAACCATATTCTTCACCATCATAACTTTGTAAAACAATACTCCTTTTAAATTTAAACCCTGAATTTTTCAATTCACCAAGGGCTCTCGCTAATTCAATCAAAACAGCTGAACCACTATTTGGATCACCAGCACCGCCATTCCAACTATCTCTATGATTTCCAATGATAATAACTTCATTTGTTTTTTTGTCACCTTTGATTTCACCATAAACATTCCACAACGGAGTAATATTAAAATGCTGATGGTTTAACAAATTCAATTTATAATCTGAATTTGGACCAGTATAATATTCAACACCTTTCAACTCACCTTTAAATGAATCAATTTGTTCCCCCTTACCATTCAATTTAGCTAATATAGGTTGTACTTCGGCATAGGAAATCGGCAACGCTGGAATTTTTGGTGTAAACCTATGAGGGTCTTTTCTATTCTTTGGTGAACCCAATCTTGCATTTTGAGTTTCATCCAATGTTGGATCACCGGGGTTTAAAGGTAAAAATTGTACACTGCCTCTTTGAACAGCATACGGATTACGTGCTGTTGTATTCAAATTTGGATAAAAATCATCATCATCACCATGTTTTGGTAAATTACCTTCATCTTCGGCAGGATCAGTGAAAATTAAAACACCAACAGCTCCCAAATCTTGAGCAAATTTGACTTTTAAACCTCGAAATATCTTACCATACCGAACTACAACAATTTTACCTGAAATATCAACATTATTCTGTTGCAAGATTTCAAAATCTTTTCTAGTACCATAATTTGCATAAATATATTCACTTGTAACGTTGCCATTGCCTGAATAGCCCAAGAATACCGGATTTGAATTATTATGAAATGAACTTGAATCTTGTCTCAATTCAGGTTCGGTCAATTTTGGGTGATAAATCACTTTATCTTTATCTGTATCAATCAATTGCAAGTTTGTTGAATCGGGGAAACTAACGTAAATTTCATAAGTATCAATGGTTGATTCAAATCCATATTGTTTGAATTTTTTATTGGTCCAATCAACCAAATCATAACTAGTTCCTGCTAAATGTGGATGTGAAGTATATTTATACGACCAATTACCAGCTAGATTTGTTTTCAAACTTTCCAATACAATTGATTTTGGATCAAGCTTTCCTTCATCAATTTTAATGTTACCAATCTCATCAGTTGTATATAAAACAGATTGAAGATTATAGATTAGAAATAAAAGTGCCGTTGCAACCAATAAGTAAGGACTTGAAATAAAGGATAACCTTTTACTGGAAAGTTGAATCTTTTCGTCCATTTTAATCCAGTGCAAATAATTGAATATTGAAATAAAGCAAGAGAAGGAATTTCTATAGCTTTATAAGGTAAATGTTGCAACTAAATAAAGGTTGTTGTAATTTATGATATGGGCGTGCAAAAAACTCCACAATGGTGTATTAGCGCATTTGAGTTTAATTGTAATTGCGCCTCAATTTGCAGCATTTCAATTTATAATTCAAATGTAATTAGATATCATAAGGAAATGTACAAACATGTAATTTCGAGTTTGATTCTATATTTTCTATACTTTTAGGATTTATTACAATTCGACCAATGTTTAAAATATGTTTAATTTTAATTCTTTACATAAAATTAACTTGCTATTTAATAAAATTTTCCAATCATTAATACAATTATTCAGGGAAATACTTTTTTGTTTACTCATGCAAAAACTTGACAAAGAGAACTCGGAAAATGAAAATAAACACTGTGTAAATTTCTTGATTAATACCTTAAAATAAGACTTTTCATTATGTGTATGCGTTTTCAACTTCTGTATAAACCCGTTTGTTCATTTAAAAAAAAAAAAAAAAAAAATTCTTCAAAACTCATTTCTCAAGTTAATTTTGAAACAAATGGATATTAAGGTATTATTTTCGTTTCATTTGTTATGTCATTGTAGAGTTTTTGGATTGTGTCAAAGTGATTAACCAAGTTTATTAGGACATGTCGTCAGATGTTTTTTTTTTTTTTAAGGAGAATAGCTTCTGGAGCAATCTTTTTACTTCTTGAATTATTAGAATTGACAAGACTAGTGCCAGATCATTGCAACTCAAATTCTAAGCAGATGAATGAAGCTGTTTTACAACTTATATGTCAAGAGAAATAGAGGTTTCCATTTATTATGTTTTTTCCCTATTGGTTAGATCTCGGATCTTTTATTGTGCATCTTTTTTTAGGTTGCATAAAAACCTAATTATGGTTTCATTGTATTTATCAATTAGCTAATTTATTTTATGACAAGTTCTAAAGAAGTATCAACATCTGAGTTTGTTCCTGGAGCACCAGAAGTTCCCTATTACACTCCGGAACAACCTATCCCCGCTGGCACATTTTATAAACAATCACCACAAGATGAACCACCAACAGTATTCAAGCCTTTGAAAATTGGTAAATTGAGATTACAAAATAGAATTGGTGTTTCACCAATGTGTCAATATTCATCAACTGACAAAGGTGAAGTTACACCATATCATTTAATTCATTATGGATCATTTCTTATTCGAGGTCCCGGTTTAACTATTATTGAAAGTACTGCCGTTTGTGAATTTGGTGGTATTACACCAAGAGATTTAGGTATCTGGAATGATGAGCAGGCCGAAAAAATGATTGATATGGTTGAGTTTGCCCATTCACAAAAGCAATTGATTGGAATTCAGTTGAGTCATGCTGGTAGAAAAGGAAGTGCTCAACCGCCGTTTATCCATTTGGAACAGGTGGTTGACAATTCAGCAGGTGGTTGGCTAGATAAGGTTGTTGCACCAAGTCCAATTGAGTTCAGACCATTTGGTAATTATGTAAAGCCAAAAGAATTGTCAATTGAACAAATTAAGAAAATTATTCAAGATTTCGGTGATGCAGCAAAAAGATCAATTGAAATTTCGAAATTTGATTTTGTTGAAATTCATGCTGCACACGGTTATTTATTGAATCAATTTTTGAGTCGACTTTCAAATAAAAGAACCGATGAATATGGTGGTGGTTCATTTGAAAATAGAATAAGAATTGTTTTAGAAATCATTGATAATATAAAGTCCAAGATTTCATCTCATGTTCCTATATTTGTCAGAATTTCGGCTACTGAAAGCAGTCCAGATGAAACAGCTTGGAATATTGATGATAGTAAAAAATTTGCCGATATTTTAATTGAAAAAAAAATTGCATTATTGGATATTTCAAGTGGTGGCAATGATTATAGGCAACTACCGAAATCAAATAATATATGTAAAGAGAAAAGAGAACCAATGCATGTTCCATTAGCTAGAACTATAAAACAACATGTTGGTGACAAATTGTTAGTTAGTTGTGTTGGACATTTAAATGACCCAGAATTAGTTGATAAATATTTGACCCAAGGAATATTTGATTTAGCTTTAATTGGACGTGGATTTTTAAAATCACCAGGTTTAGTGTGGGAATGGGCAGATAAATTGGGTGTCAGAATTCATACTTGCTTACAATATGATTGGGGGTTTTATCCAAACACACAACAAATTTCTGATTTAATTGAAAAAACTGAAAAATTGACAAAATCAATAGACTGTTAGGTAATTGGAGGTTGTAATTAAGGAAGCATTGATAATCAAACATTAAATTAGGCCCTTTCACCGTCAATGCACGTTAGATGAATCAACTATTGAAATGACCTAATAATAATTACAAATTCACATGCTATAGACTATAAATACCTTATAGATTCTCTAGTCGAAATAATATACACAGTATCCTAACATAGACATTGATAATAATTAAAATTTGTATACCAGTTGCCTTTTTCATAAATATGACTTCAACTTGAGTTTTCATTTTGATTTTTGAATTCTAAAGGTATGAGCATTCAAGTAGATGACAGTGTAATTAATTGAACGCATTATTATATGATTATTAAATTTATATTGTTGGTCGAACTTCTTCAATTTCAGAATCATGTTGAATAATAATATAATTGATATTAGTAAGATAAAATTATTACATCATTAATTTATAGTTTTCAGAATTTATAATGATAAGATCAAAGTGGTTTTCATTGTGTAGACTTGTATTATATTAACGGATACTTCATGTAGTTTTTACTACTGAGTATCACTTAAACTTGTATATAGTAATCAATAAACTCTCTTGTTTAAGAAATTTATTTGACTAGATAGATTATATTTCATTAACGCTTTGTAATGGGATTTATTTTCTGTCATTATCTTTTCAGTTGACGAAAATATTGTAGTTTATTAGTTTTATGGTTGAAATCTTCAAAAGTTGGGTCAAATAATCAAGAGTGAAAATAAATAATAAAAGAAACTTATACAATTTTCCAAATCATGTTGTTAAAGAAATTAATGAATACAAAATTAAATAAAGTTACCAAAGGTGAAACGGTGAAGACGAATTTGAGTTTAAC